>WIGM01000261.1:0-53457 GCA_014235935.1 Colletotrichum musicola | reverse complement strand
CTCCGGCTCCTACATCCACGGCTGGCGAATGCCTCCCTAGCTTACAATCAATCAAGAATCATCATCGCAGTCATAGATTCCCATACGTGCTTTATGTGCTGCCTCCTTGTCCCTGAGAATCCAACACTTTCATTTAAGATTCAGAAGCCGGGCGGCATTTCTGTACGCAATCTGCGTAAACTCTGACTGGCTCACCAGGCCGCTGCTTCTCAACGCCGACATGAAGGCCGCGCCGTCTGCGTTCGACGCCAGGGGCCAGTCGAAACTATACATGATTCTGCTCCTGGCCGTGTTGCGGACGATAGTAGACGCCGGGTTGAGGCTGAACATTCCACTCGTCGTGATATACACGTTGTTCGCGTACACGCTACCGAGAGTTTTCTGACGCCCCCGGCTCAGGTAGAAGTCCGACCGCTCGAGGAAGAATGGGACCATCTCCCCCATATGGTCGAGGACGACCTGTAGCTCCGGGTGCCGCTCGAAGACGCCAGCGAGGTAGAGCCGAAGGAACGCCATGCCCGTCCGCTCGTGCCAGCCCCACGCCGTGAGCGTGAGCGTCTCGGCCTGGGCTGGAGTGTAACCGCCCTCAACCGCTGGCGCGTAAAGCCCGGTTCCGATGGCGGTGACGTCTTCAAGCTTCGGATATGTTGGATGCATGTAAATCGGGACATCGAGGCACGTCACGGCCGCCCACAGCGGGTCATATGCTGGGCCGTCATAGAAACTCTGGTTCCCGAGATGCGCGTCCACGAGCGCTCCTACGAACTTGTTCGCGGTCACGCAACGGCGCAGTTCCTCCGCGGCGTCTTCCGGAAGAGCCATGGGTAGAATGCAGAACCCGCGGAAGCGGGCCGGGGCGGGGGATGCGGCAATGGCGGACGCAAGCTCGTCATTCGCGGTGCGGCACGATGCCGGTTCTGAGAGCACTTCGGGAACGGGGACGTGGGAGATGATCTGAATCTTGATGTTGTTGGCGTTCATGTCGGCAATCCGGTTCGGTCCGATCTCATGAAGCTTCGGGGCCACCATGTTGGCGCCAAAGAGCTGATTCTGGGGGTTTGCTAGAAACCTCTGGGACAGCGAGGGAGAGAGCCAGTGTTCCTCGAGAGTGTAATATGGGACCTCGGGACAACTATCGCCTTGAGAGACCTTATCGGGGACCGGCACAGCCCATGCCAGCGACGCTAGCAGTGATGCCCGGAGAAGGAGTGACGGCATGATTGTCATGGCTCCGCGTTTGAGGTCGATGGTCGTTGAAGTAAACGACAAACAAAGTCTATAGACTAGGCCCAGCTGGTTCTTATGAAGTTGAACTTCCACCTTAAACATCGACTTGAAACAGTTCACCCTCGGAAAACGAGAAAGAGAATCTGGGGATACTACACTAGTACTCGGCTTGTTGATCGAATTACAGTGGCTAGTCCAAGCTGACCGGCACGGGAGCTGATCCCTTGCCAGAATAGACTAGCGGCCAGCTTCGTGGCCCTGCAACATCGCGGGGATCGGAATGCGGCTGGAGACGTCCATCCCATGGTCTGCCAGGTACAATACTTATCTTGTACCCCCAGATAATAAGGCAATGTAAATCTGATTACCAAATCAGCACTCTAAAGGGCCTGCAGCCGATGAAATTATCGCTTTGCACTTGAGAAAGTAGCTGAGAGTACCCCTTTCACGGGTTGATGACATGCAAGCCGGGCGGCTAGGTACATATAACTCGACAAAAAAGGGCGATGGGTCTCACAAATGCATTATGATAGAGCTATGACGAGTACCAGTCTCGTGTTTGAACAGTGTTTTCCGCACCTACGTATTTCAGAATGTCTTGTTTACTTGTCGACCTGGACTATATCCAAAGGCTTAGATCTTTGAATGTCCTATGCGCATCTATTTACTGTCATCAGAATAGAAATTCAGAAAAAGATGAAACTGCACAGACTGGCGACAGAGAATTCCATAACACCGAGCGGTTGGGGCGTCGGGGGAAATGAACGAGGAACCGGCGTTTTCAGTGGCGTTAACGGCGAATTTACGCATGATCAAGAATCATTTCTCAGGACTGAATAGCTATGACCACTTCTAGAGGGTCAGATACATAGTAAATAGTCCTCTTAATGACGTTGATAAAAGCCGACCGACCAACCAGCCAACCAACTGAAACCACCGACATATACTAGATAACCCCATTGCGTGCCCATACTACTCCAAAAATGGTCTAAAACAGACAGACAAGAAACCTATAAATTCAGACTTCACATTAACAAACCTTTCCAATCGGGCATGTGCCCCTGCAGCGACGACGGTGACGGACGACGGAGACGACGATGGACGAAGGCGACAATAGTGACGGACGGCGATGACACTGACGGACGACAGTGCAAGTATTGCATCATCAGGAGCAGTGAGTGGTAGTTGTAGTAACTTAGCTGAGAGATTTTGAAATTAAAACCAGATAATCATTATTTAAGCATGTCCTTTGACTACATGTAACACCTGCCGACTGAACGATAGCGACTTGAACCATCCATCCACTGCTCCTAGTTGAAGCCATCGGGCCAGTACTGCTCCAGCCAGGGGTACGGGTCCTCGGGCTCGTAGGCATTCTCCACAGTTCCCTCGAACTTGGTGATGAAGTCCCTTGTCTCGTTGAACAGCGCGTACTTGTCATCCGGGCCGGTACCCACCATGTAAGGCACGACCTGCATATTGTTACCGATGCCCTTGTCCACGATTCTCTCCGTGTCGAGCTGGGCGAAGCTGAGGTAGAACTCGTCGTCGTAGTTGGCGTTGATCTACCCAAGTTAGTCTCGACTCGTGTCCAGGAGAAGGTCACAAGGCCACTTACAGCGCCCATCCTCGTCCCGTTTACGGCCACCACGTTCGTCACGTTGACGGTACGCTTGGCTTGTAGAACACAGTTGCCGCAGGACCTGTAGAAGTTGCCAAAGCCCTCGGCATAGAAGCCGGTGATGGTGAACTTTCCGCCCAGGGCGTTGTCCTGGAAGATCTGCGACTATTGTCAGACACTTTGCCCTCAACCAAACAGACTGCTGGATACTTCTCACCTTGTCCGAGGCCCGGCGTGCACCGCCACCGATGACCCTGAGTTGCGTGTTAAGCCCCTTTGATGTGAGGGCGTCCTCGCACACATCCTCCCACCAGACTACACGCGCATAAAGTCAGCCTTGTGATGTCGACCATGCTATCGCCGAGTACATACCATTTTCCACCCACGCATCACCTAGGGCGTGGATGCCCTCAGCCTGATGGGTTCCGATGATGACATTCCTGATAGTCGCGCCCGGCATCAGGTTGAACACGGCGTCGGCGTCGGTTCCCTCTGCCTGCTCGTTGCAGCTGCCCTCGACGCGCTCATACCGCTTCATGCCTCCGTCGAAGACCTGGCCCGGCAGAATGTACATGGCCTCCTCGAGGACGACCGTCTCGTTGGCGACGGGGAACTTGGTGACGGGGTAGGGGAAGCGAGGGGGCGGCCTCGCGCTCAGGTCGCTCTGTGACTCGTCCGGGTCGCCGGCGCCGTCCTGGCGACGCTGGTGGGCGGCCACCTGCCCCAGTGCGGGAAGCAACGAAAGGAGGAACGAAGTAGAGGCCCTCATGATGCTTTGAGTAGTGATGCTTTGGGTAGATGGTTGTTAAATCTGACATACTCTCAAAGCAGGAACATCATGCGGATATATATAGTTTCAAGGAGTCGTAGTGTCTTACGGACATCGCCCTTGGACTTACTTTCTCTTCGGCCATGTCTGCCAGCCCCGTCATTTGCAACGATCGTTTGCATTCTCATCATCCTCCGCCACCATCCCCGAGATGTTGTCAGTCACTGCCAACGTGCAAAACAGCTTGTATTGATGTCTACAGCTTCATGTGGGCGGAGAAACCAAGCATGGGAATTCCCATGAATCACCTCTCTCGCTCACATCCTTGGATAACGCTTGGCGAGTAAGCCAAGCATACCAGAGTCTTAGCAGAAGTCCACTCAACCCACGGCCGCCAGACTTGGCCTTTGTGCTTTGCGGGGTGAGATCCAACATCACTCCCGAGCCCTTGTACACAGGATTCGAGGACCCCCTGCTCAACATCTGACGTCAGCTAAACCTTTTATAGAAGGATTGATGACATGCAAGCCACACTATGATGCAGGTAGATCTGTTTACCAGCGTTTTCCAAACGTTGTTTGGTTGACATCGGATATGGAGCAGGGGCTACAGTATAGATGAGCTTGCCGTCCCGCACCACCGGTCCACCCCCGTCTCCAGTAGCTTATCCGAAGCGCAAGCAGAGCGTTGGGTCCGCATACGGTAGGACAGGCATGATACAAGTAGACTCTTTGGACGGTGAGGAGTACGAGATACAGCTTATCCGCAAGGCCGACGCAGTGGCAGTGAAGCAGAAATCATATCATCTCCACGATAGGCGTCTTGGCATGCGTTGGCAGCAGGCTGGATATACCTCACGTCCATAACAAGCATGGGTGAACAAACAGAAAAGAAAGCCCTCACAACTTGGCGCAGCCTCCGCCAGCTCGGGCGCATCTTCGTGTTTAGATTCCCCGCCATCCGCTTCGGTAGACGTCCAAGAGTCGGTCTACCCCTCATTTCCAAGACTTTGCTCAGCTTCGGACTCTGGGAGCGGGGAGCATGAGGACGTCATGTTTGGAGAACTTCTAGCTGCCTTTGAACACAACATGGTATATTGCTGACGGCAACCTTTACCTTGCCCGAAGCGTGAGGTGGTGTGGTTGTTGGGTGGTGTCTTTATTCATATCTGTCGTGTGCGTGGTATCTATCTTCTGATGTGAGGCAAAGCGTGTGCTGTGCATTGCCTAGCGACGCCAGAATCGCCGTCGATGGCAGTGAACTTGCCATCCCCTCTTCCCGTCATTCCCTAACGCAAAACTCTCACCGCGCAATGTGGTTGCGCGCTCTGATCCGCCTGTACCGACGCGTAGCCCACCACAGGGCGGCGACAGCGGCCAACTCAAGGAGACCGATAGCAAGGAACCCTACCAGACGAAGCTGTGCCGATGATTCGCTCCAGGAGACCTGGATCTGAATCCCGTTGTCCTCCGCCGCTTCGACGGCCTGGGGCGCTTGCAGGTACATGAAGTGGTCGAGATCGCCTATGCACTCCCCAACAGTCACAGGGCTGAAGCCTCTGTCTGTGAAGCTCCGCAGTAAAGGTTCGAGACTGAGGGCAGTCTCCTTCTCGGTGTCGTGCATCTGAATCAAAAAGGAGTCTTTGTCGAGGTCTGCGGCTGCGAGACTATCGAGTAGAGTAGAAGAGCTTGAGTTGAGGCCGCCTGGTGTCGTATCTCTCGAATCGATGCCAGGGAATACCAGCCGTTGGCCGCCTACGGTCAAGCTCTCTATGCAGCCATTCTCGACGGTGCAACCCCTGGGTGGCCGAACGTACATGGGCAGTGGGCCACTCGAGGATGCATGTGATACGAGGATGCCCGAAATCCTCTTGCGGGCTTCTAGAAGTTGTTGGTCTTCCGCGGTTTTGTTCTCGGAACCGGGCTCAGAGGGCCCAGTCGTAAGTCCAACGAGGTGTCCGTCTGCCGCCATCCTCCTCACTAATGTCTCCCAGTAGCCCGAGTGACGTTGATCTGAGAGCTCTGGCGTCGTGTTCAGGAAGAATGTGGCATGCGCGTTGTGCTGCGCCAGCTGGTTCAAGACGTAGTCCGTGTAGAACGACGGGCCATCGTCAAATGTGAATGCCACACTTCCTGGAATCTGTGTAGTTTGGCTTAGCAATGTGACCCCAGAAGAGGAGAGTCTCATCGAACCTTGCACTTTCTGACTACTTGTCCATGTTTGGAGATGAATGGGGGCTCCATATTCAGCTTCATTCTTGCGAGAGGTCTGACATCGAATAACTTTCGAGGCAAGGGGTTGAGCGACTTGACGGACTTAAGCAAGCTGGCGTTGTCAACTAGCCAAGTGAGTGGAAAGGATCAACTGAGCGCATCTTCAAAAGTTGTGGGGAGCGAAGATCATCGGCTTCTTGCCACAAGGGTTACCGCGGCTGGTGTAATGCATCGCTTAGGATGACCCGTTCCCTGGCGGTTCATCTCAAAAGTTAAAATAGATGAAAAGGGGGTCGGCACGTCGCGTGGCTAGACCTTTATTCGCCATCACGACTCAAGCTTTTTAAGTCCCCCATCCAGGATCCCGATGCGACATTTATCCTCGAGGCTGTAGCGGTGTGTGGCCCCTCCGTGGCTGGGCCCAGTTTCATGGGACTCGATGGAACTGCCTGCACGAGCGTAATGTCTCACCGCTTGGATGTCTGGTGAAATTTCGGAATCATTGCATTCGGGCGGAATTGCTTAGTTTAGGCTGAGATCGTCATTTTCCTCCACAGTTGCGAAGATGCCGCTGATGTTACCCTCATGTCCCACCCAGTCCCAGTTGTGCTCTGGGTTGTGATCGTTAGCATCCAAGTTGGCGGACTTCATGGATGATGTCATCCCAACGCCACTTGATCTGTGTTTGACGCAAGTGTTAAGGTTCAATCAACGGTTAAACTTAGCCTTGCACGCCTCTGAATGTGGTAGCCGTGATGCACAAGAAACAATAACAGCTCTGTTACTGTATTTATCAGAGTGGCTTAGTTACATGAACCTCTAGTGGCTGTGCTTTTGACAGTCTTGAGGGGGTTCCAATGACCGCCGTTATCTGGTCAGCCAGCTTTGACTTTTCAATGTAGATAATCCAAATACCGACGCCCAGCTGACGAAGAGAAAATTGGCCACCGTCGAAAAGCAAGAATACTGCATCTTCTTCTGCAGCCTGGGATAGGACTGGCCGGCCCCGTCCTGCTTCGCACCATGTGGCCCATCTTGCAACGCCGAGTTGCCCTCTTCTCCGTTGAGGGCGTCGGCCAACAGCAGCGTGCTCGACCAAGTAGCGAAAACGATCAAGCAACAAATGTTCATGACGGTGACCCACGGCGAGCGGTAAGCGCCAAGAACCCAGGAGAACGCGGCGCCAAGGCAGGAGAAGTTGGCGAAACCCGTGCAGAGGATCATGAGGATCGGCTGGAAGTCCGGGTGTCGCGCGTTCGCCGCGCGTACCACGGACTGGCCACTCAACTTCTCCATGTCGAGATCCGCATCGCCAAGAGACAAGAGTCCCAGCTTATACCGAACGTACCTCCCGGCGTCCACGAGGGCTAGCTTCACTAAGCCCAGCGCCCAGTATGTGTAGTTGCTGCGCTCCCACCGGACGTACATGAGGAAGGCCCTGCGGAATGTCTCGGGAGCGACGGTGTAGACGACGGCGTTGCTCTGATATCGTAGGCGCCAGCCATCTCGGAGGAGGCTCATGGTCAGCTGGACGTCTTCGCCGTGGCGGAGCGGTTTGCCGAGGAACCTAGCCTCAACGAGGGCTTGGGCGTGCGGCTGTGCGGCGTGTCTCCGAAAGGCGGAGATGGCGCCGGGCAGGATATTGACGAAGCCGTGCTTTGACTGGGCTGCGCGTGGAATGTTGCCGTTCTGTTCAAAAAGACAGTCGAGTGTCCTCGGGATGAAGCTGTCCCAGCCATCGGACTGGACGTTGTAGACTGAGAGGTGACCGGTGACACCTCCGATATCGCTGTCGAGGACCAGGGGACTGATCAGGTTCCGGAGAGCCTGCTTCTCGAGTATGGTGTCGGAGTCGAGGGTCACGATCACGTTGTTGGTGGCCTCGGCGAAGGCCGTGACCATGGCCTGGCGTTTCCCGCTGTTCACTTCGTGTTGGATGGCCGTACATTGCACCGGGGGTTCTGACTGCAGAGCCTGTTGTGTAGCCTGTTGGATGTGCGACCAGGTATCGTCCGACGAGCCGTCGTCGACAACGATTATGTGAATCTTCTCCTTGGGATAGTCAGAGGAGACGACGGAGCATATCGAGTTCTTCACGAACTCGGACTCGTTGTATGCTGGGATGATGACGCTGATGGTTGGCAGTCGCTCGTTGTCCTTGATGCCCGCAATGGGTTCGTACTCTATCCAACGGCTAATAATGACGAGAAAGTTGAAGAGAATGATGCAAGAGGCAACTTGGAAGAAGATGTCGTAAACGCCAAACGAGTTTCTGGACTTGATGGTAATGTACTGAAAGGTGGCGAACGTAAGCGTCGTTCCCAGGGCGACGAGACGGCCGATGACCGTCCGAAAACGCAGGACCGACATCTCGGGATCTTGGATCCGTGAGATGGAGAAGGAAGAAAGGGGAGCTGAAGACCGACCTGCAAAACAAGGAAAGGCGCTGGATGATTTCGCTTTTTCCCTTTAACTCCCCGAGCCGTCAGGGTCCGCCCAGAATGTCAAAGCTCAATATCACTGTTGTCCGTTAAACTCCAACGTCGCCCGAGTCACGGCCTTGATTGCGCGTTTATGAGATACGCTCTGCTGGCAGTCGGAAAATCCCCGGTATCGAAAGGTCGCATGTCCGATATCAAACTTCTTCGAGTCTTGACCCCAGCGCTGATGGAACGGCATGAATCGCCAAATGGTTCACCGCTCACAACTTTCCTAACCTGGCGGCCAGTCTTGATTCTCATTTGTGTTTTCTCTCGAATATCCAGGGTCTTCCATATTCAACCGCGGGATCAGCCAAAAAAAGTCACCAAACTTTAACTCTGTTCTGGGGCAAACCCTGTCCACTGTGACCTGTTTGCCCACCTGTTCTTTTCGTCATACGCCCTATCCGGTAGCCCCCAGCTCCTTAAACAGTGTCATTTTAACCCTTTTCACCCAACTACTACTACTCCAAGGGGGGCTATTATTTCACACACCCCAAGCTAACCACCTCTGCCAAGTACCGACGATGACGGACGACAACAGTAATAACATACCGTAAGTAGTAAAAGGTTAGAATAGCTAGAGGGGCTGTGAAATGCTCAGCCTGGGGGCGTGAAATAATAGTTCCCTACTATTACTTGGAACTATGGGGACAACGGGAACAATAGGGGTGGTCGCTAATTCTCGAGATGGTTTGGCTGACCCCACATATCAGACTGCGGACTACCAGATAAGCACCCCTGGCACGCCTCCTGTTCGTTGCCACACGTGCTCGTGGTCGCGACAGCGTTATTTGATGCAACGAAAACCTTCTCCTGTCTTGTATGTCACCTGGCACGCTGAATTTACGTTTTCCAGAGCCCCCTCCTGTTCTCGAACGAATCCCTCGGCCCCACAAACATGAGTCAACTAGTCGCGCGTGCAGTTGCGCTTCTGGCCCTGCTCTCGGCAGGTATACACGCCCACGCCATGATGCAACATCCCGTGCCGTTCCCAAGTCAACTTCTCAAGAATGACCCAGTCGCAACGGACGGCTCCGACTGGCCCTGTAAGGGCGAGACAAACTATGATTGGTCTGGCGTGGCGAACATCTGGAAGAGGGGATCGACTGAGTACCTCCAGTGAGTCACATCTTCACCCCCACCGCCTCAAAGTTGATCGGCTGGTGACGAGCGAACGCCAGAGCGATGGGAGGCGCCACCCACGGAGGAGGCTCGTGCCAGATTTCTGTCACGCAGGACCTCAAGCCCACGAGGCATAGCCAGTGGCGTGTGATCCACTCCATTGAGGGCGGCTGTCCCATACGAAATCTGACGGAAGTCAACTATGGAGACTCATCCAGCGTCGTCCTGCCTGGTGCTTACAACTTCACGGTTCCGACGTGGCTCCCTATAGGACCTGCCGTGATGGCGTGGACTTGGTACGGCCGCTGGAGCGGCCCGGAGATGTTCATGAACTGTGCGCCTGTTGTGGTGATGGGGTACGAGGGGAATGCCGACGTCCCGGAGGCCGAGCAGACGGCGAAGTTTTATCGGGCGCCGCTTGTGTTCGAAGCCAACAACGGGAACGGGTGTTGGACGCAAAACAAGGGCAGCTGCGTGAAATTCTTCGAACCGGGAGAGTCCCTCGTCGTCAACGAGGAGTGCTCGCTGGACGAGTCGATAATGTTCACGGGGGAATGTGGCCCGGGAAGGACACTCGCAAACCTCTCAGGGTGGTGGCGGTGGCTTTCCATATATCAGATCATTTACTTGTTACTAGCTTGCGCGCTTCTACTAAGGTTCGCTCAGCGTGTTTTCATTCCGTGGTATAAGGGGCGAAGTTCAGATATTCGAAATCTAATGTCCAAAGTTTAGTTGCTCAAGGCTTTCGTCCGTATGTAGTCCTCAAAACATTTGAAGCGCGAGACTTTGAAGCTCTCGCATCGTTGAGTTCTGAGAAATGAGAATCCTCTGTCTCAGCCATGGCAGACGACAAATGTCTTGCGACACAACTGCCCTTACACTCGTCACGCTGTGAAGTACGGGTGATGTGTATACGCTCCTATCTTACCAGAAAGCTAGCTTTTCTGATGAGGAATGCCTTTTGAGAATTATGGAGATCGGGATAAAAGCAGGATAGATGTCAGAACTTGAAATTTTCAAGACGCACTTAACTACTTCTTTCTCCCGGCAGTGAGGGGTGTCGCAATCCCGGGAATGGCATCCGTGGACATTATGCCACTGCACGCTGAGCAGAGTCTTCTTCCCTCTGTACCTTAGATGCTTGGTCTCGGTCTTCTTGATGACCGAGACTGCATTGGTGTTTTCTCAACCGCGCGTGCTGCTGATTTCTCGGAGAAGTTAAAGATATTTGCCTCTTGAGACAGCCTCAGCTCTGCCGTGTTTTAACCGGGCTGGAATACGACCACTTGCTCCATTCGTTGGACTCCATCATGGTGTGGCCTGTTGAAGAGTCGAGGACTATTAGGGCCATTACCACGCCACTTGTATCCCAAATCCCCCATCCTACCACCAAACTTGCATTTTGGCGCTCATCAACCTCCTGCACGTATCTTCCAACAACAGACCAACGATGGGGGACGACGGAATAACGTGAAATGAGATCAGCTTACATTCAGATGCATTTAGCAAAACCGTGGAAGGACTGTTCCGCTTGAGAGACTCATATACCGTGCCAGATCTTCATGCGAAGTGATATCCATAGCTGTGCTTGGTGGCGACCATGAATGAAAGAAGAGATCGCTTATATACGTCAGTAACATGGATGTATCGTTCACTCCAGTTCGTTTACAGTACCCATAGACGGTCTTCGGCTCTCCATCCCCACCTACATCGTGCTATTAAAGAGATTAGGTAGTCGTAAACCACATCATACGACAGAAACGATTCAGTCCCAAGAAGCTGGTTCAAACTGCAATAAGCCTGATCTGGTAGTTTTGCTCTCGCCTGTCGGAGGTAAACCATTCAGGTAGTCGACAAGGCTTCTGCAAGGGCCAGGGAGGAGAACGGCCAAGACTGGCCACTGCAAGATAGGTGCTTTTCACAAATTTCCGCTAGCCATATTCTGGAATTCCGCGATTAATACCGTCCAACAGCTGGGTCACAGAGTAACGCAATTGACCAATCACGGGCTCTGATTCACCTTATTTCACACTGAATTCCAACCCCATTCCCCGCAGTTGACGTGCCGTCGAGATCCGTCTCCCCCGCATGATCCTCCCGGACGTCTGCAGCAGCCCGCGTACCCCCTCGGCAGGGGAAGGCTAGGAGCGGTTCCTTGAGGCCGGGCGTAATAAGTGACGACGCAATGAGTAAGAACGGCGTGGCTTTACACGAGGACTTGGCCATAAGACGCCTGACATAAGACCACTGAATGCCTCGCTGGCAGCTAATATCTGGATGATGCAATATCCTTTGCGGCTACCATCTTCATCTGATCTCGTAGCAAAAATGGCGAACCCAGACTACACGCTCTACTCCTACTTCCGCTCATCCTGCTCTGCTCGGGTCCGGATGGCTCTGAACCTCAAATCCCTCTCCTACACGACGATCCCCACCAACCTCCTCAAGGACGAGCACCTCTCCGCCGAGCACCGCGCCCTCAACCCCTCAGGCACAGTACCCCTCCTCGTCGACCACGCCAACGGCGACTTCAAAGTGTCCCAGTCCGTCGCCGCGCTCGAATACCTCGACGAGGCGCATCCCTCGCCGCCCCTTCTCCCATCGGACCCGCAGGCGCGCGCCGCGGTGCGCGTGCTCGTGGGCATCGTCGCCAGCGACACGCAGCCCGTGACCAACATGCGCGTGATGCGACGGGTCCGCGCGCTGGGAGGTGACGCAGAGCGCTGGAACCGCGAGCTCATGGCCGACGGGCTCGCGGCGTACGAGGCTGTTGCGCGGAAGTGGGCGGGGAAGTGCTCCGTCGGCGATGACGTCTCCATGGCAGACGCGTGTCTGCTCCCCGCCTTTTGGAACGCCGAAAGGTTTGGCGTTGACGTTAGCGCGTACCCGACGATTTTGAAGATCGTCGAGAATCTCCATGACCATCCCGCCGTGGTGAAGGCGAATTACTTCAACCAGCCCGACACTCCTGAGGAGCTAAGGGCCAAATAGACTATCACGTATCCATTTTCAGGTCTACCAGCTCTCAATATTAATCATCATGAGCTTCTTCATTTTGTGTGACGCGTGATTATTTCTTCCACGACCTCGGTATCCTGCCCTTACAGCCCTCCGAGCATGTCTAAAACAGCGGCAGGGCGGCCTCGATCTTGCCCGACACCTCCCCAAAGCCGACGAGCGCGCCCTTCTCGCCAGCCCAGCCGCGGATGATAACGGTGTCTCCGTCCTGCAGGAACTTGCGCTCGTCGCCCCCTGTCAACTTCACGGCCTGCTTTCCGCCCTGCGTCTGCTCGAGGATGCTGCCCTCGGTCCCGGATTCTGTGCCGGAGATTGTGCCGGAGCCTAGCAGGTCACCGGGGCGCAGGTTGCAGCCGGTGATGGTGTGGTGGGCGATCATTTGCGGCCACGACCACAGCAGATTCTTCGAGTTTGTGCGGCTGATGGTCGTCTTGTTGTCTTTTGCGGCTGTTTTTCAGGGTCACGGGTTAGCCGGTGCTACGTAAGTACAGGTTCAGAAGAGCACCTGCTTATCAGATCGACTTCCAGCTCGATACCGAGGACGTTGTCCTTCTTCCCCTCGCGGAGGTACGGCTGTAGCTCCGTGTCGTTCGTAATGCCCGCAGTTTTGCTCCCCTCAAGGGCATCCGCGAGGACGACCCACGGACTGATGCTCGTGCCGAGGTTCTTGGACGTGAAAGGTCCCAGCGGAACATACTCCCACGCCTGGATGTCGCGGGCGCTCCAATCGTTCATGAGCACATACCCGAAGACGTGCTCCTCAGCCTTGTCAACCGGCACGGGCTCACCGAGCTTGTTCTCGCGGCAGATGAACATGCCCATCTCGAGCTCGATGTCGAGCCTCTCACAAGGCGCAAGCACTGGAACCTTGGGCTCGGCCTTGGGGTCGCGCAGGATCTGGCCCCAGGGCCGGCGGATGGGTGTGCCCGAGACGACGACACTGCTCGCGCGGCCGTGGTAGGCTACGGGCAGGTGTACGTAGTTGGGCTGCAGGGCGTTCGCGGGCCCGCGGAAGAGCACGCCAACATTGTAGGCGTGGTTCTTGCCGGCGTAGAAGTCCGTGTAGTCGCCGATGGCGAGCGGCAGGTGGCTCTGGACATCAGACAGGGGGACCAGGGCGGTCCGGCGAAGGTCGGCGTTGTCCTTGAGGAGACCGGCGTGCGGCGTATCCTTGACGAAGACCGACTGGATGTGTTTTCGCACCTCACGGTGAGCGGCGCGGCCAAGGGCCGCGAAGTCATTGAGCGTGGGCAACGAGAAGACGGCGATATGCTGCTGAATTGAAGACAGAGAACGGAAGCCGCCGGCTTCAGCGAAGGCCTTGAGGTCCAGCACGTGTGCGCCAATGGCGACGGCCGGGCGAGGCGAGGGGTCCGACTTGGTCGAGATGATGCCGAAAGGAATGTTGGCGAGGGAGAAATGGCTCTCCGGGGAGATTTCGAGCCACGACGATTGAGGAGCCATTATGACGACTATTGTGATATGAAGTCACTGGTAGTAACTCTTTTCGCCTGTTTGAATTGGCTGGCAGTGAGTAGTAAAAGATGTCAGTCCTGTTGTATCGATGAACTTCGTTCTCTCGACAAAAACCGTCAATCGCAGCTGAGGGCGTGTTTGTTTTGGAGGGGTCACCGCGGCGCCCAGACTGACATCTGATGCAATGGCGCATTCCGCAATTCCGGCGCAAGCCGAGCGGAATGGCATGGGAGCCGGGCCACCGCGGAAAGGCGGTGCGGGGGCGGGGTATCCCCGGAGCCGAAGCGGGGAAAGTACCTAGGTACCTATGTATCTGGGCCAAAGCCGCGAGTAGGCGAGACCAGCCAACCGGTTGAGTTTCCGCGTCCTACTTGTGTCTCTCTCGTTGAATTTGATCTTGGGGTTGGGTTTTGTTTTTCTACCGTCCTGTCCGTCAAAAGTAGAGGTTCTTCTGGGAATATGATAGCTCCTTGGCTTTGCTGACGCCCTCAGACATGCTCCGATTGCTGCCAGCCACAACATTGACGGGCGTCATGGGCTCGATAAACTGCGGCTCAATGGGCATGTCGATAACCACGTGGGGGCTCGGCATCGCAGCTGCCGGCTCCCTAGAGACCTGACGCACGATGGGCTGATCGGACACGGACGAGATCAGGGACTGTGGACTTGCTGCCGCGGCGGCCGCCGACTCGCCTGTCTCGGAGGCCTTAGAGCGGAACCAAGCCTGGAGGTCGCCTGGAGTCTGCAGCGGCAGGCTCTCCCACTCCTTGACGCGGTCGACTTTATTCTGCCTCGGTGTCCACGCCGGTTGGGACAGCAGAGCGGGGGGCGACGATGCGGAGTCGAAGCCCGGGTTCTGACCGTCCAGCGTGCCTAAGAGCGCTCTGAAGAGGGCTGCTTCTGTCTCTGCCAGGCGGGTTTCGAGCTTATTCAGGTATCCGTTGGGGATGCCTCTGGAGTTCCCCTGGTCAGCACTGGCAAACACCCACGAGATTCACGAAGCCAATATAGCCTCAAAGCTCGCTGGAGATACGCACCTCTTGCTCTGTTCTGGGTACTGACATCTTCCAGGCTCGTGGCTGCATTGGAGACAAAACGGCCTGCCGGGGATGCGTCAGGACCTTGGCTGGACAGGGGGAGCGGGTCTGGCCCCTCGGGCACATGGAGTGGCTACTCACAGTTTTCGGTCACACTGGAGGGGCAATGTTAGTCAACCTCGACACTAATACAATTCAAGAGAGCTGTCGAGTCGAACTCACCCGTCTTTTCCTCTGTCGACAGCTCTCGCAGGCGATGGGGCTCTGAAAGGTGCTGCCGCCCTCAACTTCTGCACTGTTTCGAGACATTTTGGAACCGAAGAAGAAAGCCGTTTCTGCGACCTGTCAGAGCCAAGTGCCGTCGTGTGACCCTGGTCGAAGATCTCCGGGTTTTCGGTAGAGATACGGATGGGATAGGTGGTGTAGAAAGATCAAGTTCAAGAGCAAAAGTGCATCTCCGACGCGGACAAAGAAAAGTCCGCAGATGCCCCACCTTTCCGGAAGGTGCCGTGTCCGAGGCCCACTTGGCTCCGACGTCGCCCCTTTTCTCGCTGCGCTGCTGCAAAGTATTGCCGCCGGTGTCTCCGTGTCCGTGTCGTTGTGACCCATCTCATCGACAACCCTCCGCCGATCTTGGCATCTCCGGACATCTTCTTTACCATCTCGCAGGGTCTGTCTTTTGCTGTTTCCCCTCTGACGTACTCGGGAAACCTCGCACCCCTACCTTTCGCGACGCATCATGCTCCGCGTCCCCATTATCCCTCGCGCCGTCCACTGAAGACGGATCCCCTTCTCTCTTCATCTCTGTGATCTTCTTCAAGGGTCGTCTCCTGGACGCTCCGTCCCCGAATGGACGCGATCGATTCCCCCAATGCCACCTCCGAGTCTGGGACCCTCAGCCCGGCACACTTTAACCACTCACGCAAGCGGAAGCACTCGGGCTCGACCGACCGGCCCACCCGCGAGTATGGGTTGATGCGCGACACGGGCAAGCATGACACCGCCCGCTTCGTTGGTAGTGGCAGCGGCATTCACTTCGTCCGGGGCGTCTACGTGAGGCTTGCCCGCAAGTCAGCCCTCCGCACCAACACCCAGGCCTCCGCCGGCACCAACATCAACGACTTGGTCCCCGGCGAAGATGACCAGCTTCAGCAAGACACCTCCTCCCGCGATGGCGACGATCTGAGCCTTTGGAAGGTGCATGAGCTGGCACCTGATGACGAACCCGAGCATGACGGTGACGGCGAGGGCGGCCGCCCGTCCTTTGAGCAGCTCGTCGACTGGTCTCGGAGCTATTTCGAAGCTTGGCACCCAACGATGCCGTTTCTCAACGCCCCCGATGTTCTCGGTCTCTTCGAGGAGGTTGGTGCCACTGGCATCGCCTCACTTGGACACCTCGAGCGGTCCATAGTGAAAGCCATCCTCTCCATCTCGCTGGCCGACAGCCGCCAACGAGCCCCTTTCAACTGTCCCATTCCGGGCGCTCTTGTCTTCCGCACCGTCGAGGAGGCTATGTCAGCGTCGCAGTTCGCCCTCTGTCAGCCAGCGTCCGTCCAAGCCACCCAGGCCGCCCTCGCCATTCAACTCTTCCTCGTCTCCATGCTCCGCCTCAACTCGGCCTCCCGCCTAGGTGGCCTCATCGTCCGCATGGCCTTCCATCTCGGCCTGCACCGCTGCCCATCACGGTACCCCTTCTTCACACCCGAGGAGGCTCGCATGCGCCGCCGCGTCTTTTGGTGTGTCTACTGCACAGAGCGCTTCCTCTGCCAGGCCCTCGGCCTGCCGCTCGACATTCGCGACGATGACGTCGATGTGTGCTACCCGGGCGATGAGCGACATGGCACCCCAGCTGACGCCGATGATGCCCGGCTGCAGCTCCTAACTTACCTGGCCAAGCACGCTCGCATCAGAGGTCTTGTCCTGGAGCTACGCAACAAGTCCATCCACGCCCGCGACGACACGGCCGACCGAGCGAGCTATGTGCAGGCCGAGCTGGCAAAATGGTCTAACGAGATCCACGACGCCGTTGAGGATGATCCGCATGCCTCCCCTCACGTTCCCGACGACGATGCCAGCCTCCCGCAGCCTCCGCCGATATCCTCCGGCCACAGGGCCTTCCTCCTCCTTCTCAAGTACGAGTCTATGATCTCCCTCAACCGGCCCATGATGACCTCGGATCCGTCGAGCCCGGCGTACTCAGCCGGTTTGCAGAACTGCATCTTCGCTGCCAAGTCCATCTTCATCGCCCTCAAGAGGCACCTGGCGCAGAACAAGATTCCCGGCGACCCCGCGAGCCCCCGGCTGCTGGAGCCCATGCTCCAACCGTCATTTACGTGGGCTGTTTGGATCAGTGCCTTTATTCTGACGTACGCTGCCTTTGAGCGGCAGCTACCTCTGTCAAGCGCGCTGAAGTGAGTTTGATTACCTTCGGCTGGCACTGTCACAAGAATCAACACTAACATCACGCGTATAGACACGTAGAGTCCGGGAAAGATATCCTCCGCCACATCGCCTCACGCGATACCTCGTGGCCTGAGTACTGCCTCTCCGCAGTCGATGAGCTCACAGCAGCCGTAAGAGAGCTGTCTACGCCACATAACCCGCCGCGACGACAGATGAGCGCACCTAACGTCCATCCGCGGTTAAGCGGAGCCGGTCCGTCAAATAGGCCCGAGAACAGTCCCAGTAGGACTACAAATCTACGGTCTGGTTCTGCCACGGCCCCCTCCTCCAACCTGCGGGCCAGATTCTCCCCGTCAGTGGCCGCATCTTCCGGTCGCCCGGATGACCAGGTCCCGGCAACGACAGACGGCATGTCCTGGACACAGACTCAGAGCGAGTCGGTCCCGCCCCCAGACGACGCCGCGAGATGGGCTTCCCAGGTGTCTCCCGCCTCAGGTACCGCGCTTAACAACGCGGCATGGTCCGCGTGCACACCTGGCGGCGCCCAGCCGGGCTTCCAGCCGATAGCACAGCAGCAACAAGACTCCCCAGGCTTTGATGCCCAACAGCCGTTCTCTTTGGGTCTTGGGGCTACGTCGTTTCCATCAGCGGCGAGCGGGGCCGAGGCGGCACCCAGTGAGGGCCAGGAGTCAATGGTTTGGTACGACCAGCTGTTCGCCAACTCGTTCGGGGCCATTGACTACCCGTTCCTCGCGGCGGCGCAATTTGATCCGTCTGTAGATCCTACGTGGGCGTACCTACGCTGAGTTCAAGGTTGACTCCATGGGTGGCGGGGAAAATGGCGGAGTTTGTTCCGATATTTGGATAGGAAATTACTATTTCACATACCCCCCTCCCTAAGCGGCAATTATGACGGGCAGCAATAACGATGACGGACAATAGGGATGATGATGGACGACAGCGATAATGACGGATAATAGCAAGAGTAATAGACGGTAGCAATACATATGCAAGTATTAACAGTTCACCTGGTGTTTCCAGTGGCTCCCATCAGATATTACAAATCCACCCACTCAGTAGGCGTACTTGGTGCCGCCGGCGTCCATCTTTTTGTTCGTGCGCACGAGCCAGAACCGCAGCACCCATGTGCCCGCAATACAGGCAAAGGCGAAGGCAGCGTTGCTAGCCATGGCCGTTAGGTAGCGCGGCCCATCACTCTTGGGGTATAGGTAGGCGGTGTAGATGTATGAGGCGTTCGCCACGACGTTGACGATTGAAAGGCTGACGGCCTTCTTCTCGGGCGTGGAGCCCAGCGTCGCGGATACCCATCCCAGCTAGTACGTATGAGTCAGTACAGGTCGTCGGTATGGTTTTAGGGACGGGGGAGGACTTACGATGGGGGCGTTGACTCCGTAGGCTCCGGAGGCGAAGAGGAAGCAGGACACGTAGCGGGCAGCCGTATTGAGCGTCACGCAGGAGATAACGAAGCCCACGATTGCAATGCCCATGCACACCGTGATGTGCCATGTCCTCTCGTTGTACCTACCCGAAGAGAGACCCGCGAAGTAGCCGAAGAAGCCGGACACCAGGTACGGCGGGCAAGTGAGCACGAGGGTGATGGTGCTGTTAAACCCAAGAGAGCCGACAACAGTGGGGAAGAAGTTGTTGAAGCCACAGGCCGAAAGGTGCATATTCTGGATGAAGCACAGCAGCCAGAGACGAGGGTCACGAACGGCCTGTCGGAACCCGGCGCGGGCACCTTTGCTTTCCTCAACGCCGACGGTATCACGGATCATGCGGTCGTGGGCGAGCTGGCGTTCTTCGGGGGACAGCCAACGCGTCGTCAGGGGGCTGTCTGCCAGGGTGAACATTCCGATGAGGGCGACGCCGAAAGTCAGGCAGCCCTCGATGATAAAGAGCCACTGCCAGCCCTTAAGACCGTGGTTCCCATCGATAGTGTTGAAGACGGCCGCTGCGATCAGACCTGAGAAGGAGGTGGCGAAGATGTTGCCGGAGTATAGGATTGACAGGCGCGTGGCAATCTCCTTGCGGGTGTAGAAGATGGAGAGCATGTAGATGGCGCCTGGATAGAATGGGGCCTCGGTGACGCCGAGGAAGAAGCGGACGACAACGAGACCAGTGTAGTTCTTCGCAAGGGCGGTGCAGGCGGACACGACGGCCCACGCCATCATGCACACGGCCATGTAGATGGAAGGTCGGACGTGCTTGGAGGACATGAGCATGTTGGATGGGATTTGCATGAGGAGGTAGCTGGGGTAGTCAAAGCTTTGTCAGTCGAGTATTCCTTTTAGATAAGTCTGACATGATGATAAGACGATTGACAGGGGCAACGATGACAGACACCACCGACGACAATGGGGAAAGACAGTGAAACCAGCGTACCCGACGAAGAGAATAGAGATGCAGGTGTTGTATTGAGAGCCCTCGAGGTTCAGGTCCTCCTCAAGACCGTCGAGACGGGCTTGTGCGATGGCGTTCCGGTCGAGCTAATCAGTGTCAGTATTCAAAATTGCCGCGGGTCGACGATAGAGAGATAGAACGAACGTAGTTGAGGAAATACATGCACCTGCAGCATACCAAGGTCAGCAAGTCTTGTCCTTCGCACCCCTCCATTCTTGGCTCGTCAACTCACCAAAGGGTAGGCATGATCCTCCAGTCAAGCTTTCGCACAAGGGCGATCTCCTCAGGGCTTGTCTTCTTGACTGCACCTGAGTAGTCAGCGCCGGCCTGAAGCACACCGCTCTTCTCCTCATAGCCGTTAGACGTTTCCACAAAGTTGTCGACGGGCTTGGACTCAAGGTCGTGTGGCTTCTTCTCGAAGGCCATGATGGCGGAGCAAAGATTGAGCGATTTGACCTGATGATGAAAAACAGAATAGGGATTGAACTGGCAGAGCGTACGAACAAAGAGATGGGGAAGTTGCCTGGGTCCGTGAAATAGGAGAAGGAGATCAGACCAAGTCAGAGGCAGTTGAGCTCTTATACCTGGACTGGCCTGCATTGCCCCGGAATCTCGTTTGCTTTTGCCCTCCCAGTCCGGGGAAACGGGAACTAGCTCCACGGTGTTGTGTTGAATCACACCATGTTCCCCGGGGCTCCCCTCAAAGGCCGTTCGTTCTTTGACCTGGTAGAGGCTTCAGAGATTTCCTGTAAGCAAACGAGCCAAAGCCCCAGTTTCCCCTAATCACAGCTAGCTCCAGCGGACAAAGAAACTACCGGGGCATTTGGGGTAAAATTGCGGGGGACGCGGGGGAATGGCCCGGTTTCTTCGTCTCTTCACCTAGCTTCATGAGGGGGGACGGGGGAGAGGTTTGTCCAGATTGGTCTGGCCGAGTCAATTCAACGGGGCGATCACTTTGTGATCCTGGTTCGATAGGCATGTGGGCGCCTACTCCGACCCAGAGGCGTGGGCCTGACTTACCCCGGATAGCTAAAATGGCCGCCCATCGATCCGTTTTGTGGGATATCGTTGGTTCTAGAGGAGCACGAGCGTATTAGACGGCGGAGGATGTCTGGAGAATCCTGGGGTAAGCCCCTTTTTTAGAGACCACCCGAGGTCTGTGGGTTGCTGTCAACTGATGTTTGAAGTCATCAAGACAAGGCGCCCAAGACGACGAAACCCAGACGACAAGCACGACAGCAGCAACAGTAGCATTGGTAGTGACAACACTCCGACCAAAAGGGGCGTTGAGGAGACCCTACGAGTAGACTTGTAATAAAGGTTTCTCACAGGAAGGGTTAGTTGACACTGAACAGGGGACCGAGTGTCACCGTATAGGGCGCCTCATCAAGGCGGTTGTAACTCAGCAATCGTGGGGTTCGTTTGGGCGTTCAAATCCATGAAGATCGCCTACTTACAGGCAACAGAAAAGAGTCATAAGAGAAACAGGGCCAATTAGATTATAATCTACGCTCTTTCTACACTCAGGACCTTTCTATCAGAGTCTAGAATAACGCGGACGTGGGGCTTCTCCTTCTCCGTGAAGAATGGCTCTCCCGCAAGTCTCTCCAGGTACAATTCGTACGCAGGCATGTAGCCCTGCACGAACCGGATGACCTGATCGTCCGTCATACCTGCACCTTTCTTCGCCCAGAGTGCCTTCTCCTGGCCCAGACGCCAGTGGTAAACGTTGACCAGCTGATCTGTACTGAGATGCAGGAACGCGTCGAAGCGCCAGGGGCCCATAAAACTTTCGCAGTACCGACCCAGGTTCTTGTTGACAAGCAAGAGGTGCTCGAGAGCGTGGCCCGCCAGAGTCGTCGTGAACAACTGCGCCTCAGCTCCGGAGTTCGAGGCCTGGGCCGCAGCTTTGGCCTTCTTCCACTTCTCCTCGACAGCCTCAGGCGACAAGGCCTGGAAGCCGAGACACCAGCCCTCAAAGATGAGGACCTCGAGTGGCGGGCTCCGCGGCACGGCGTCCCACTGCGAGGCAGGTACGCGGCCGCCCTCGCCGCCGAATAGACTCTTATCGAAGGACGGCCACCCTATCGGATCCTCGCCGGTGGTCTTCGCGACGTCGTCGAAGAAACGCTTCGCGAGCTCCTCGTCGTGGGTCCCTGGCTGTCCGCGGGTGCGGAGAAGACCATTGCCCGGGTTGGACTCCCGCAAGGCCACGAGCTGGTCGTGGTCGTGGTAGAGGTCGTCCAGCGACAGCGTTCTCGTGTTGACTCCATGCTTGGCGTTGAGGGTCTCCGTGAGGGCCGCCGCCCACGTCGACTTGCCGCTCCCCTGGAGGCCGGACAGGCCGAGGATGAACGGCGCAGTTGTCGACGCTGCCCTGCGAGCCTCGACGGCCGGCAGAATGTGCTGCAAGACAGCGTCAATCGCCGATGGATCAATCATGGCTTCCGTTTACCACAGTCCAATGTCCAATGTCGATCGCAGCGAAGGCGGGCAAGAGAGAGGAGGGGGCGAGGCAGAGGAGGTTCCGGTATATATCCGTCCAACCCGTCGATTCCCGGCCGAGAGAGAAATGTGGCTGCTAATAATATCGCTTGAAAGAGCTTCTGAAGATGGCACCGAAAGCTGGGATAATGATTGTTGCGGGATGTCTGCATAAAGTCGGTCCCGTTCACTTGTTGAACCGTGAGGGGGAGGATAAGATCCAATGCCGCCAAATTGCGCAGCGGATGTGACTTTAACCGCGGCTTTAACTTTGTGCGCGGAGTTAAGCAACACCGCTCCCCGGACCCCAGATCGCCGCCTCCACCAACAGTCCCCAACTCCACTCTATCCTGACATCTGGCGGCAACATCCCGAAGATGCTGCGTGCTCACGTTCGAGATCTAGCCGTTGTCGGCGAGCGTCACCGCTTACAAAAGAAGTCAAATCTCACGAACTCTTCAAAGTCCCCCTGATACTTCTCCACGACAGCCTCATCCACTTCTAGACTCTTCTCCCGTTGAGCATCAAAAGCACGCCCTGCTTGTAAACACATCACCACCACCCCTTGTTTACCCCTCACAAAGATAAGCAAAATGTCTCCCAGCGCGCTTCCTGCCAAGAAGTCCTACAGCATCGCCTCCATGGGTGCTGATGGCATCGGCCCGGAGGTCATTGACGCCGGTGTTGAGGTCCTCAAGGCCCTTGCCGAGACTCTGGGAACCTTCGATCTCAACTTCACCGATTACGACTGGAGCTCCGAGACGTACAAGAAGACCGGCAAGTACATCCCGGACGGCGGCCTCGAGCAGCTGAAGAAGCACGACGCCATCCTCTTTGGCGCTGTCGGTGCCCCTGGTAAGTTACAGAACACGCCTAGCTGCCAGTTTCGAAACACCATGACTGATGATCGACAGACGTCCCGGACCACATCTCGCTCTGGGGTCTCCGCTTGGCCATCTGCCAGCCCTTCCAGCAGTACGCCAACGTCCGTCCCACACGCGTTCTCCGCGGCACCCAGTCCCCCCTCCGTAACTGCGCCGAGGGCGACCTCGACTGGGTCATCATCCGCGAGAACAGCGAGGGCGAGTACGCTGGCCAGGGTGGTCGCTCTCACCGTGGCCTTCCTTGGGAGACCGCCACTGAGACGGCCATCTTCACCCGCCACGGCGTCGAGCGCATCGTCCGCTTCGCCTTCGAGACTGCGCAAAGCCGCCCCCGCAAGCTGTTGACCTTCGTCACCAAGAGTAACGCCCAGCGCAACGGCATGGTCCTCTGGGACGAGGTCGTCTACGACGTTGCGAAGGAGTTCCCCGATGTCACTCTCGACAAGATGCTTGTCGACGCCATGACGACGCGCATGGTTCTCAACCCCAAGAGCCTGGACACCATCGTCGCCACCAACCTGGTATGTTTCTACCCAGACACTATGCTAGTGTCACGAGAAATAGAACCAAACTAACTCCTTACAGCACGCCGACATCCTGTCCGACCTGGCTGCCGCCCTCGCTGGCTCCATCGGCATTGCCCCCACCAGCAACCTCGACCCTACCCGCAAGAACCCCTCCATGTTCGAGCCCATCCACGGCTCCGCCTTCGACATCACCGGCAAGGGCGTTGCCAACCCCGTCGCCACCTTCTGGACTTCCGCCGAGATGCTGGCCTGGCTCGGCGAGAAGGACGCCGCCGACAAGCTCATGGAGGTCGTCGAGAACGTTACCGGCAAGGGCATCGTCACCGCTGATCTTGGTGGTACGGCCAAGACCAAGGAGGTTACTGCCGCCGTCGTGGCGGAGATCAAGGAGAAGCTGGGCAAGACCAAGGCCTGAGGAGGTGCATTATCACTGGTTGCGTATGGTATGGTGTAAAACTACAGGGCGGAATAACGACCGTGCATGAGGAAAAGTCTCGACATTTTAGAGGGATATCGCAGAGGAGCTACTATAATACCAGCGCCATTGTATAGATACAACAACAAACACCGTAAAACCGCTTCTTCATTGAGTATGTGAACGTTATTGTAAGTTATATTACAGCACGATTTTATGAGCTCCTCGAGCTTTCAGCGGCTCAGATGACCCTTTTAGTCTGGCACGTGAAGTGAAGCTTGCGTTACGTTCGGTGTCACGTAGACAGCGGAAAAGACGCGGTATGGCAGTCTCTGACCCGACCGACCCTGTAGGTGTGATTTACTCGACGAGCATAATCATGACGACGAGCAGCTTGAAGGTCTTCGCGATAGATTTATAAGACAAGTCATCTCATTTCGCAAAACGAGAAGAGTCAAGTTTCTAGGTTACCTTGCCAATTGGCGACTCGTCAAGTGCACGAGAGCAAAGGGCGATGTAATGATACTATCGACAACCATGTTGCCTGATGATTGGTAGCGAGAAGTCGATCGACCTCGGCAGCCCTGCAGCCCGGTTCAGTAACGGCCAAGCCCACATGTCTCCGGCTCAAAACCTGCCGCAGCCGCTGGAAGTTTCCGGGTCAAAAGCGCATTTCGCATACACGATGTGAGACTTGTTGCTGCCCAGATCACCGAACCTCAATACGCCCCTCGTTCATCCTGAACGCACGTGCCTTCGGAAGATCGACTGCCCTGTGCGACAACCGCCTATGGAGATGGAAGCGATGAACTGCTGCCACGGACTTCATGGGTCATTCCGCGGGATGAAGGTTCCGAGATTATCATTCGAAATCTTGACACGAACGCGACTCGCAATACTCTTTTCATCTTCAGAACGGGAAAGAAACTTGGGCACCGTCAAAGCCCTCATCGACGGACGTAGCCGAGCGGTGCTGCGGCTCAGCCTGTGGGTGCTGTGACGGCATGAATCGCATGGCCATCTGGGATTGTGCGTGACACCATGCGAACACACAGATGCCCAGCGTGTTCTCCCGGTCGTCTAGAAGGCGATCAAAGCCATCTCGGTTCGTTTTGGGCATGGAACTTGTTTGGAATTATTCTCGATGCATGTGGAAGACGAAGTGGATCAAGAATACGTCGCATTCGAGGCATCGTGACAACCGGGAGCTGACGGGTCATCTGACGTCGCGACAGGAAGCTAGCGCTGCGTACGAGCGCGTGGCCTCGGGATTTTGCGAGTCTAGCAACAACTCGTGGTGAAAGTGTTGTGGTGTGGCATGGGAAAACATGGTCCACGCCAGCAGATTGCTACTCGATCGCCGTCACAATAGCAAGATTTCATAGAACATCGAATCGGAATCGTAGTAGATGCTGAGTTTGGCAGTTAGCAACAGAATTCGGGATACTTGGTACATGACGCCCGCCACTGAAAGAGTGACAAGCTGGTTTTGCCCAGGGTATCCATACTACTCGGGTATCCAAAGATCCACGAAAGTCTCCGTTACCCACGCTGCCCGCGTTCCCCGATCCCCTCACAAGGTTGCCCGCAACGCGCGAAAGCGATCAAACCAAAACCCCCGAAACCTCCTTTAACGGGGTATATTTGGGGGCCGCGGGAGAGCCGTCAATGGGTTGCTCCCACCGGTGCATCCAGCATCCTGGGCCATTTTCTTTCCAGGTGCCCTTGACCGGCGATGGGCGACAATAGGAGAATCCCTCGCAAGTATGGGAAAAGGTGGTTACAAGGCATTGGATGACAGGAGAGTCATGTAGTGTACATGTGCGAGCTCTCCCCTGTGCGTCACCATAACATCGGTCCGGGTGGCTGTTCTTCTTGGCTTCTTGGCTGGCTTCACATCTCGACCATTACTACTATGTAAGCCAGACGTCAACTCCAACGGTGCGGTGGCCGTGTAATCGTGCGGCCAAGCGGGCAAGCCGGACACTCGGGCAACATGGTTTTGGTTTCTTTCCGAAATCCTGCCCCCCACTCAGCAGAATTCTTTGTCGGTGCCGCTGCTCCTGTGATTCGACCATTGTTTTGACAAACGCCGTAGCGTAGCTTTTTCTGCCCGCGTTGAGACTCTCTACACTCCGATGCTATGTATTGGCAATCAAAACTGGGCCGTTTGGTACCTGCCCGTCCCTTGCTGGAACGTGGCAGAAGCAGGTATTGTGGGACAGCGCGAGGAGAGGCCTCGACGGCCAGGTTCATGGATGAACCGCGGCTTGTAAGACACATAAATGGGAGGCAATTTATTTAATGCTAGAGCATCAGACCACCACGACTATGTACTAAGTACCGCGACGTGACCGTTGCGCTGCTCAGACAGGGCTTACGCAGGGCCGAACCTTGACGGAGCCCATGGCATATCTGCATGGAGAAGGGAGAAACATGGGAGAGTCTCGCAGGATCGGGAAATGCAGAATTGGGGTAAAGACCAATAAAAACGCAATGCCAGTCTCAAGATGGGGGAAGCTGTGCGGTGCAGCTTGCCGCCGGTTGCAGCCAGCTCTGGGATGAGCTCTGCTTGCTTGGAACACGTAGCTGAGCTCGCGAGGCACGGTGCCGTGCGGTCCACGCCAGAGCTTCTTTCCTTGCGGGCTCTCACTGGGCACCCGTTCAGTTGAAATCGAGTTGCTTGGTCTCTTCTGCGCTCTGTTCCATAGGAAATTTCCCATAGCCGCCGTTGAGTTCGAACCTGTGCTCTGACGTCCGGACTCGACTCCGCACTAGCGTTTGACGCTAGATACCGATACAACCAAAGCCCAAGACGCTGGCCCAAGTTGACAGCATGGAAGCCCCGGGCAGGCCGACTCGTCTGTCTGTCCCTTGCTCCCCCTGTTGCCAGCCAAGGCCACTCCCGGTTGAGAGAGTTGCTTGTAGGTGTGGGCGCCGGGACTGGGCCCAAGCAAGAGAGCCAAGGTCGGCCCCTGTGTCGGGAGCTAATCGCAGGTCCGCATGGGGACGGAGTCCGGTGCCGATCATGGGGAGGCAAATGCTCCGAAAGTTCAGGCTCCGACTGTGGCTGAACCCCGGAGTAGGCTAACCTCTGAGCTGTCTTGCTCAACTGAAGGGTCTTGGGTGCAGGGGCTGAGTGATTGGCAGCGGTAGATGGTGACTTGTTTTGTGACGACCAGACGTTATTTCTACTAACCCTGGTCTAGCTAGTCTTTAGTCTTTCTCTTCTTCTTAGGCCTCCGACTCTCACCACCGCTCCTTCCCTGTTTTACACGCACACACACACACACACACACACACACCATGCGATAGAGGCAGGCACTGAACATCGGAGTCTGGAGCATTGTGGATGCTGATTGAGACGAAGCTCTGGGTCAATGCCGGCGAAACTCTGCCCGGAGAAGGGAGAGACCATCCACCACAGCGAGCACCACTTGCTGACCTGTGCCAATCACGCGACCAGAGCCTACACCCGCGACCAGGGAGACAACCGTCAAACCGTTCGAGGCATCCGAGGACACCGCTGCGAGTTACTGCTCCTTTGGCTCGGGGCAGCGTCCACAACGCCTGGTTGGGTGGTGGGAATTGTGGGAGCAGGCGACACGGCGAGAAAAAGGGCTCGGATACCACCTGGGCACGTTTTCGAAACCAGGGACCGGCCGGTCAGGCATCCCGTCCGATGTCTTGAGTGCATTAACGCTCCCCTCATGATTCGTGATGCGACGGGCGGCCGGGCTGAGGGCGTGCGCCTTCTTGGGATCTGCCCTCCCAGTTGCTCCCGTCACATCAGTGAGCAACCCTTTCCATATGAAGTATTCGACGTCTGCTTTTTTGCCCTTGGCTAGTTATAGCATTAAGGGTGAGCTCTGGGCCTATCGTTACACCGCAGAAGCAAAAGAAGCCGAGCTATCTAATCCAGATTTCCTGTTGCCGTCGTCGTTGCTGTTTTCCCGAGCGCGCGAGCAGAGAAGAACTGTTGTTTAGTCACTCTTTTTGCCTACTCATCACATCTACACAAGCACTGTACACTTTCACTCTCTCAATCATTCTATCATCCATCATTTCTCCAAGCTTCTCTAGGAACAGGACAACAACAACGGCGCCGCTTCGATGCAACCCGGAGGCTACGAGCCAGTCGCCACGTCGGCTGCCGACGATGTCGCGAGCGACAACGAGGAGCACATCACCTCGTCTAAGGCGAGTTTCGAGGACGCACCACAAGAACAGCCACCCGCGACCTCGAACTCCGACAAGAGCCATCCGTCAGAAGACCAAGCACCGAGCAATGGAAGCAAGCCGGGCTCCCAGAAGGCACCCAGCAGACAGCCATCGGTAGAGGGATCAAGACAACAAGAGCAGCCGCCCGCAGAACAAAGCACGGCACCAGTCACTTCAGGTAGCAGAGCAGGATCGCAGCAGGGCAGCAGGCGAGGATCCAACGAGGCCGCCGTGCCGGGAGTCGCCGATGCTCCTACCACAGCCTCGGAGGCGGTCGCCCGAGATCGCGCCCCCGGCGACGAACACCAAGCCTTCCGGGACTCCACCATCACGGCCGTCAGCGAGAGTACGGCACAGATGCTCGGGCGGGACGGCGCGCCCAAGACCACGTCGACCGAGCCGTCTACGCCCGGGGTCCTCGCCGGCACTACGCCTGGAGACAGGGGCGTCGGCGATGATGACGACGACGACGAGCTACAGCCGCTGACAAAGTACGTCGACTGGAAGGAACACATTTCCATCTCCATCGGCCCGTTCATCATTCTCTTCTTCGATCTCGCGCTACCTGTGTGTATCTACTACAGCTGGCTGCGCGCACAGCGCAACCGACGCCGCGATGCCTGCCAGCCCGCTTACGACGCCGGGGTGGAGTGCGGGCTGCCACCGGTCGAGACGGTCGAGAGCCGAATCCTGGGCTTCGCCATCATTGCCTTCGGTTTCGGCGAGGTGTACATCCTCGTGGTGCGCGTGTACCGACTCATCGCACGCTTCGACGACTGTGCGCCGTTGCTGTCAAAACATTGGTGGGAGTTCGACGCCACGACATGGGTATACACGCTCGGCCTCATCGCAGCGCTGGTGCCTTTCGTGTGCTCGACGACCGTGTACGAGCCTGACGTGGTCGAGTGGCTGTACCTGTACTCGCCGGGCTTCATGTTCATGGTGCTCGATGCCATCGCTTTCATGACGCTGATCCCTATCCGCATGCCGTTCAAAATCAACTCGGACCCGGCCGGTTCGCGGCTGAAACCTATCGTGTACTATGCCGCGGAGGACTTCTTCGCTGTCGACGGCGCGCAGAACCGCGAGTTCCGCCGGCGCTACGTGGAACGGTACAAGAAGTCCATGATGTTCCGCAAGATGATCCTCGAGCTTACGCTGTTCTGGATCGGTGGGTGCACATGCTACCTCGGCTACGTTGCGGCCATCATCTGGAACCTTGAGTTCGAGCGTGCGTTCGGCACGTCGCTAGGCGTCCTGTTCGGTTGGATCATCATCTGGGGTGTGACGGCGAGGTTCTGGATCGAGTGGGCCATCAAGCGGGAGCAGAAATGGTGGAAAGAGAACAAGGCGGAGAGAGAAGCAGGAAAGCTTCAATGAAAGCATCCACCACACCCCATCTAGTGTTTAATCACGGTCTCCTCTCCAAACACCTTTCTTCGAGTACCTGTCTGACTTGGACGGCATCGAGTGAGGATGGAAGTAGGCTCGTTACCGTAACCTAGTGTTAATATTGGCATGGCCAAGATTCTGTACTTATGGATGGATGGATTAGGATTAAAGACAAGGCATTGGTTTGAGAGGTCCGGATAGGACAGAAAGATGATACCGAAGAGTGCGGGTGGCTTTTTGCGTTTAATGAGTAAATCGTTTCTTTGCTTCACCATGGGTTATGCATGTGTATATGACTACACGAATACTCTCATGGAACAGGAGACCGCCATCGTGAGGTCTGCTGGTTGCAGGAACGCGTATTCCAATTGCTTCACTCTTCGCACTTCAGAGTTCACGGTGGGCGGCCCTGTGTCGCTTTGATCTGCCGCTCAATGACTGAGCGAGCCAAGAGTCTGCCACAGGTGTCAGAGCGAGCCAAGACTGGCCCAGGCTTCTCAGTTCGCACAGCAAAGACCACAAGGCGCACTGCGGGACAGAGTTTGACCTCCTCGTCGTGGTGGTGGGAGGGTGAGAATGTCTCGGGAATGCAGCGCGTGCTAGAGGCAGCACCAGATCCGGACCACCCCAGAGGCCGGTTTGGGTTTGGACAGAGCTCAGGTCTTTCACACAAACACAAACTCGAAGAATCTTAACAAGTTGAGAAACCAACACACCATCGGGATTGTCGTGTCGCGCGCTTGGCCAATGATTGCGCGCCAGGGGCACACGTAGCTAGGCTGGTGGGAATGATCTTCGAGTAAGTGAGTGAGCAAGTGAGTAGTTGGGTGAGTGAGTGAGCGAGCGACTGAGCTCGATGAGAGCTGAGATTGTGAGACGATTGATAAGATGAGAGACTGGGGGAAAAATACATATTATGCGAATAAGTCGCTTGTTTCTCCGACATACTGACGTGCGAATAAGCCGCCACTTCTCAATCGATAATTGCTGGTCTGCTCATACAGCAGTCGCACTCACACAACCGCTACTGCCGCTCACTCAGCAGGCAGCGTCCTCACTCATCCCGGCTTCCCGACTCACACCATCTCAAGTTTCTCGAGTCCAGATCTCCGATTTGCGAGTAAGACCCTGATATTCAGGGTATTATAGTTCGAAACTCTATACAAAACAATCTCGTCCTCAGATTGTGGCATCTCAACACCCAGAAACCAGTCGACGGCAAATCGCCCAATTGCCCGCCATCCCGCACCACATCAATCACCGAACTCGGCGTCCCTTCATCCATCCACAAACATCTCCAATAGGGAGGGGCCTTTTATTCTACACCCCTTGATTGAGTATTTCACTTCCCCTCTAGCCATTCCAGCCTACTACTATGTAATTGTTACTTTAGTAGTATTTACTACTATTACAATTATTAGTTACTCTTGCTGTTGTCCGTTATTATTACTATTGTCCGCCATTGTCCGCCATTGTCCGCTGTTGTCGTTGTCCGTCGTTGTTACTGCTGTTTGTAGGAGGTGGGATTTTATTCAGCTTGGGTGTGTGAAATAATAGTCCCCCTCCGATAATACCCGCGCTCCAGGACCGGCATCCCTTCCGCCGGAGTTCCCTCTTTTCCACTCCAGCGAGCTGCAAGGCTTTTGCAAATCCGCCAAACCCAGTTCCGTCTAGCGAGCTTCGAAGAGCGGGAACGAATGGCCCAGGATGGACGGTTGAAGGTGGCTTTCGGCTCGCAATTCCTCACCTACATCTTCATCGCTGAATATGTAGTAGGGCGTGTGTATCTACTTTACCTCTCCCTCGGAACCAGAATGTGACGTGGGGGCAAAAAATTGAAGCTGCAAGCCGAGAGTATTTCTCTCATAATGCACCGACTGTAGGCCAGACCAGGACCAAGACCAGGTAGACGGTACAAATCGCCGAGATGATTTGCTCATGAAAATTTCACTCACCTCATCTGATTCGGTTCCCCAGCCATCCCTCCATCCAGAGGCAATTTCTTCTGTTAGGTTAAAAGGGCACCCTGTCAAGGATGCAATAGCAAAAGGACCGGACCGACGAGAGTTCAGCTCACTCATCCTCTGCACCCCCGTTCACCGCCAAGAGATACGTCCCCTCGATGCTCAAGTCGAGACATCCTCGGACACGCACGCCCGATCAGACTTGAGACCGCAAGGCATCCGCTGTCAGCTGAAGTCCGCAATGGCCCCCGAGAAGGCCATCCCCGCCACCGCGGACCAGACCCCGACGGCCGGGCCTCTGCCGTCCGGAGCGGAGGTTGACGTCGAGGCCTCAGCGCCGACCGACGGCCGCTCTCCTCGACGCGCTGGCGATGATGATGCCCTCGCAATGGTTGGAACGCACTCTCAGCCGTACGACCCGGCCGTCGCGGCGCGGGCGGTGCGCAAGATTGACTGGTTCCTCATCCCCGCCATGATCTTTGGCTGTACGTCCCTTCCGTCCGTTTCTGACCTCGAGATTGCTCATCCTAAATCACTCCCGCAGACGGCCTCGTCTACTACGACAAGGCTATCCTCGGTTCCGCGGTTCTCTTCGGCATGACCTCCGACCTTCAGCTCTCCGTGCCGACCGCCTCCGGCGGCGTCGACACCTCCCGCCTCTCCTGGGCCACCTCCCTCTTCTACTTCGGCATGCTCGCCGGCCTGTACCCGATGACCTACGCCCTCCAACGATTCGACATGGGCCGCATCCTCGGCGGCGTTGTCGTCTTCTGGTCCGGCGTCTGTATGCTCACCGCCGCCGTCACCTCACACCAGGGCCTCTACGCCCAGCGCTTCTTCCTCGGCTTCGTCGAGAGCATTATCCCCACGGGCTTCATGTGCATCATCTCGGGCTACTACACCCAGGCCGAGCAGTCCCTCCGCCAGAGCTGGTGGTTCAGCTCCACCGGCCTCTTCACCATCATCGGCGGTGCCCTCAACTACGCCTTCGCGCAGATCCGCTCCGGCTCTCTCAGGCCCTGGCAGTACATCTACCTCCTCGCCGGCTGTCTGACCTTCCTGTTTGGCTGCCTCTGCTTCGCCGTCCCTAATTCCCCTGTCTCTGCATGGTTCCTTACGCCCGACGAACGCTTCGCCGCCGTCGAGCGCCTGCGACACGGCCAGACCGGCGTCCGCTGCACTAAGTTCAAGCCCGCGCAGCTGCGCGAGGCCGTCCTCGACATCAAGGTCTGGCTTGTCGCGCTGATGATGGCCTCGGCGTACACCATGAACGGCGCTGTCTCGGGCTTCGGGCCGCTCATCGTCTCGACCTTCGGCTGGACCCCGCTCGAGTCGATCCTCTTCCAGTTCCCACTCGGCGGACTGTGCTTCATCGCGATCCTGGTGACGGGGTATCTTGGCTCGCGGTACCAGAACATTCGCTTGTTGATGCTGGTGGTCTGTTGTCTGCCGGTCATCGCGGGCTGCGCTCTTATCTGGCGCTCCGCCTGGACGCACCACGCGGCGGCGCCCGTCGTGGGATACTCGATCACGGGCTTCTTCGGCGCCGTCGTGAGCCTGATCATCACGCTGGGCATGTCCAACGTCGCGGGGCACACCAAGAAGAGCTTCATGGCTGCTACCATCTTCGTGGCGTACTGCGTCGGCAACATCGTTGGGCCGCAGCTCGTGCGGTCTCAGTCCAAGGCGGACCATTACCCGGAGCTTTGGCTCGGCCTCATCATCTGCTATGTTATCTGCATCCTCGCAGCAGGGGCGCTCTACTACGTCCTCCAGCGTGAGAACCAGCGCCGCGAGGGGCTGCCTGTTGACGAGGAGGAGCGGGCCAAGCTCGCTTTCCAGGACTTGACTGACAAGGAGAACCCATACTTTCGCTACGTCTACTGATGGAGGCACATTGGATTGATGTCACAAGATGACAATGCCTGTATATGTAGCCACCTAACTATAATGTCTATTCGAGCATCTCTACTCTATCCTCAATTGGGAACATTGCCGCGCGACGAGACTGGCGCGCTGAAATAAGGATTTTCGCATCACTCATTGAAGCGTGTGACGGGAATGAAAGCATCAAGCGTAAAGCGTCAAATAGATGGTCTTCCCGATCGATCATGCATCGGGGCATCGTCGGGATTAGCAACATGAAAGCACGCATCCCACGAGGATGGTCCATCTAGACTAGAAATACAACGAATGCAAAACCGCGTCGCGAGTGCCGGGGGTGAAAGACAACGCAAAGAAGTCTGCCGCCCCTTCTTCTCCTGTTCGGTTTCCCGTTCTCCCTTTTTTGAGGCCGCCATCAGAGTGGTTTTGGCCCCCTGCTCGTCGTAAGAGTCGGGTTTGATAACCCCCTGTCCAGGACCAAAGAGAAGTGTCGAATGACGCGATGGGGGAAAAAGTAAGGATGTCCCATAAGATTGATAATGAAGATTTGATCCCCATGCTCCCGTTGGCGCAATATTGCGCCGGTTTGTTGTAATATCCAGTTCCCCATGACAGAAATTCCCTTCGTTGCCCTTTGAACGCCAGTCTCTATGCATATGTATCTTTGCCGCGCCCAGTGAAAGTCGAGAAAAGAGTAAATCAAGTCGATGCGCCGTAGAATCATGTCCCCAGAATAGTTCGTTCGTTCCGTTTGTCCTCGACGGCGTGTGGGTCTTCCACGAAGCCAGAAAAATAAAATGAGATGCTCTGGTATCTCATCTCCCCCTTCGAATTTGCTTTATCAAAGACCGCGAAGTTGGCCCTCCTTCACCTCGGTGACCTTGGTGGGTTATTCGGCAGCTCCGCCGGCATATTCTCGTCTCCTCGGCCGTCGTTAAGCTCTGCTGGCGATTGCGTCGTCCCAGACGGTATTATTATCGGCGGCATCGGCGGCGGTTGTTGTTGTGGCGGCATATACCCATCGTGGGGTCCCGTCGTCGTGCTACCTGGCGGCGGCGTCGGGTACACGCCCGGGAGGTCTGACTTGGTCGCCGTCACGGGGCTCACCATCGGAAACTGTGGCGTGCCGAGGTCGGTGCCGGTCTGGCCCGTGTGCTGGGGGGCGATGGGCACTTGCTGCTGGTACATACCGTAGTTCTGCTGCGGCCAGACGCCACCCTCGGGAGGCGGCTGTTGTTGTTGTTGCTGTTGCTGCTGCTGTTGCTGCTGCTGTTGAGGCGGCTGTGGCGGCCACTGGTTGCTCGGGAAGTAGGCCGGCTGGAAGCCGTGAGGCGGGACGGAGGTCGGCGGCGACGGATTTGACTGCGAGTGCGGCGACTGCGCGTACGGCTGGGCGTAATACGGATAGGCATGCGGGTGATGCGGCGGATACTGGTTGCCCCAATGGATGTAGGTCGGAATCGCGGACGTCATCTGCGGCGAAGCGACTATCTTGTCCCCTTCAGCCTGGATTGTCTTCTGGGAGTCGGTCGTGCTCGGGGCCTTTTCGAGGTTTGCCTTGCGGTACGCGTGGAGGGCGCGGCCTGGACGAGATTAACATGTGTACACGTGCCTCACCTACGAGAACCGAGGCCGGGGTATCATCCGCCCGACGGAAAGGGAGTTCGGGGACGCACCGAAAATGGAAATGGTTATAATGAACAGCACAAAGTTTACAGTCGAGATGGCTGTTCCAGCAAAGGTGGCTGCGACAAAGCCCTCAGCGTAGGGTTCGACATTCAGCTCGTAATAGGCTTCGTATTTCGGGCCAAAGGTGACGATGAAGGCGTCGAGGGAGTCGAGGTCGTCGGCGTGGCTGGCCAGGAGCGCCATCGTGATCATCCAGAAGACGACGGTAAGGAGTTCAAGGCCACTGTGAAGCGATACTGTCAGCATGGGGGCACGACGAAAACACAGCATGCTCTGAGAGGTTGAGCCTTACAGATGAACCCAGCAGTTGTACATGATGGGGATGAACATGACGGCGACACCCAGCCATGTCAGGTACGAGAATGTCCAGGCGAAAGTGAACCATGAAAAGGCTGTCATCGACGTCAGTATCGTGATACGGGAGGGAGGGGAAGGCGGGGTGGTAGTGGTGTGACATACGGAATCCTTCACTGCCGCTGAAGGTCTGTCGAACGCAAGAGGAAGATGGTCAGCAGGAGTTCCAGGCGCTCCGACAGAGCCATGATAGTAGTGGCGTCGCATACCGTTATCCTGCGATAGTTCGTCGCTTTTTGCATGGTGGTGAGTCCGTAGACGGTGACGCCTAATGTCGCAATGGAGAGAACCTATTTCGACCCAACCGTCAACGTCATATTCCCCAGAGAAAACCAGCTTCACAGCCTCCCCCGCAGTATCCAATTTGTCAGATCACGAACTCGAGATCGTGGCTGCGGCAGCGGGACGGGAAGGAAGCTAGGGTAGCGGCGGCGACGCTGGTGGTGGCGGTGTTTCCTTACGAGCTGTGCTATCCTGACTCCTGCAATCCACACCGGCATGGCCGGCATATGCGATCGATTCCTCCCATCTTTGGGCCAGATGTTCTTGGTCAAGAAAGCCATCGACAAGAGAGGTGGAGGTGGGGGAGGTTGAGGTGGTTAAACCCCTAGGGTTCGGGGGAGGAGGGCGGGGAGAGTCCTCGTCGTCTGGCCCGATCCCTTGCGAGACGGTGAGTTCGTCGAGCTCTGTGGTGTTTTGTCTGTGCGGGCGAGGGAAGGCGGGAACGGACGACGGTTCGAGTCGGTCGGCGGCGACGGCGGGCACGGTGAGTGTCGTCGAGAAATCGATCGCGGCTTCGGCTTTGATGGCGGTTGTGGTCGCGGTTGTCGATGATCAGGCTTAGTCGCAACGGTCGGCTCGGGAGGAGAACGGTGGCTGTGTACAAATGTTCCTGTTCGCGATAGAGTTGACGTTCGATACGGATCTGTCTATTCGACGATGTTGTCGTTATCGATGCCACAATGTCGTTGATCTCGTGCCGTCGTTTGTTTGTTTGCGTGTGTAGTGGTGGTGTTGGGATTGGGAGCGTGTCCAACTCGGCGAGCGTGTGTGCGGGTGTTGATTGTTTCTTTTCGCCAATCGACGTCACAAGACGAGTGGGACAGAATTGGGAATAGCGGAGGCTAAGGGCTGCGGCGATCGAGCAAGCGCACCGAGAGGAGTTGGGAGAGGGTTTTCCTAATGCAACGTCCGGGCTTTGGGGCGAGCGGGCGGGATGCTAGGAATAGGCTGGGAGAGAAAGGAAGCTCTCGAAAGAAAGTTGGCACCGGTCGACGGGCGGCGGACTGGTTCGGTTTCGCACTGGTGAGAAAGAAAGTGGATATGGATTCCTATGGATGGATACGCTGGAATATGATTTCAGGTTGGGGGAGATGGGTTTACCGCCGGATGGGATGGGACGGGATGGTATGGTTGGGACGGATGGGTGCGACCGGGGAGGCGTTTCTACAGTCTAACCGGGAGCGTTCCTCAGATGAACAGGGCTGGAATAGGAAGAGGAATCTCAGGTCCAGATAGGTAGAGGCAGCATAGGACAACACACGCGAACAGAATGCTATGGGATACGGTGGGTGGATGGGAGAATGGGGGGGATGAACGGAGAGCCCAGGGAGACCGACAGGCTTCACGAGAGGCCAAGGGCGGGATAGTAGGCGAGACGAGACAAGACAAGACAGCACAGCATACAGAGAGGCGGATACCCAGACATCAAGAGAGAAAGCCGAGAACTGGTCATGGCTGGATGGCTGCTATGCTGGGCGTGTTGGCTGGCTGAACGTACATGCCACACACGGGACGGGGGCCAAGCAAACAGCACCAGACAGAAGAGCAGAGGCAAAAAAGCGAAGCACCTGTGTCCTGTCGTGCTGCCAGCTGGGCGAACAGGACAGGGAACGAACGATGGGGAGGGGAGGGGGCGAAGGAGGAGGGGGGAGCCGGCAGGGAACAGAAGAAAGGGCCCCATCATCGGTGGTGACCGGGGGCAAAGAGAAGAGGGAAAAGCTGGACTGGACTGGACTGGTCCAATCATGACGGATCGTTTGGACCGGGGTGATCCTCCCAGCTTTTCAAGGCTCCTCTCAAAGATTGCGCCAAGGTCACGCCGCCAAGCTCCCCCGAAGGCCAAGATGCCAAGATGCCAAGAGAAACAACAGGAAGACGAGAGAGGAGACGGATGGAAAGCTCTCATTGTAAACGGCAGAGAGGAGAGGAGAGGTGGGCGGAGTGAGAGTGAGTGAGTGAGTGAGTGAGTGTCAGAGTGATGAGTGAGAAGAACTTGGAAGCAACCTGCAACGGTTGATTGGATTATGGTAGACCTTGCCCCGCTACAAGCTGATTTCAAACGTCATGATTCGGTAGGAAGAACACCTTGCCGTGTGCTCCGGAATGGTTCCGGCGTATGTAGACATGGAATGCTGGCGGTGATGTTCGTGACGATTCTTTCTCGGAATCAAACACCACAACAACGGCTGAGTGCCAATGTCCAACGGCGACCCAAGAAGATGATGCTCTGTACTGATGTCTCTCGTGAAACCGCTCACGAGCTCGATGTTCATGGCACCGGTTGGGATCAAACGGACGGGACATGCCCCCCGCCCAATCACCGCCGGGCGCATCCCCTCTAAAGCTATCGTCAAGGAACCTCCGGCCATTCCTAACCCCAAAGAGAGGTTGCATGCATGGTCTGGCGATGGATTCGATGGGGATAGGAGGGGATCGATGGGTACATGCTAAGAGATGGATGGCCAGGATGCTCCATCCTGACCTGTCAGTCAACACCACTGCCGCCGGCTGCGTGACTGACGGTGGGCCTCGAAAATGCTTCGATTTTTTTTCTTCGCATTTTGATCCCCATTCCGAAAACCTCCCCTTCCCTCGTTTCCGATACGATGTCGTTGGGGGCGGATATTGTTCGGATTTGATGTACACATCCAAGCCCCGACCAAGTACCTGGACGAGGTAGAAGAAAGGGTGCCTGTCGAGATACGGGTAGATGATGGACAGAAAGGCCCTCGAGTCGTCCTTTCAGGCCTTTGCGGCTGATAGTGCATCCCGAGACACAGGCATAAGAGAAAGACGGATGGCCGGGGGCAGAGCTGCGAGGCGTAGCAGCAGCAGCAGCGAAAGACGAGGGCTTGGCAATGTCACGATGCACCGGAGGCGGTGGAGGTATACACCAGAGAAGGGGGATTCAGGCGATCGAGCTGTTGACTTTGGTAGTGTGTAGAGACCCAGTTCTGCCCATGGGCCAGTCGGCCTTTACCCGGCCGCCATTCGGAGTCCCTCGCCCACCCGCTTGGCGCTCTTCTCTCACTCACTCACCCCCCGTTTCGTAGGTATGCATCAGTGGGACCTTTTCCAACCCACAAAACGGACTCTGGCATCCAGTGAAAACCTGCAAGACTCTTCCGGCCTGAGATGGGAGAGGCAGGGCAGTCGGGTGATTGTGAATAGGAGAGAGAGAGAGAGAGCCCACAGTGACTGGCTTGAGAAACGGCGCAGGACGCAGGACACACTACCTTACCGGCTGCAGGACGCAGATGCAGGACGCAGCCAGTGTGCGACACAACGACCGCCTCGCCCCCTGGCGGTGACTTTTGGTTGTTGTTTTTTACCGCCAAGATCGACCGTCCTGCCAAGACACACACGAAAGAGCCACTGGCGCGCTGTAAGAGACTGACAAAATGAGAGAAAAGCGGGGGTTGGGGAAGGGAGAGCGTGTAAAGATCTTCCTCGTTTCTCCGCCAGAGGGCAGAGAGAGGCCTCCGCTCGGCATTACAAGTCTAACAAACATCTCGTCTGTCTCTCTCTTTCTCTGTTTCGTCGGTCACTCACTTTCTCTTCTCTCGGGCACTCCGTCCGCCCACCCTCTAAACCCTTCCAAAGTGCTTGGCCGGCCAAGACCCTTCCTCGTCTCTCTCGGTCTTTCTCGCAGTCTCGTTCTCTCTCCACGTTTCGCCGCGTTCAAGACTCTTCTTGGCTTTCCCTCGGGGCTCCAGCCTCTCCTCAATCCCTCCCCCTCTAGTCCACCGTCTTGGCCATATTACCGTCTTGGTCATTCCGTCTTGTCACCTCCATCTCCTCCTCACCCCTGGCCGTCTCCTGACTCGGAACCCCGGATGGCCCCCATCCACGGCGCCGGAGGACGTTCAAATGAGGGCCGGTCCTGTCAGCAGCCCACAGGCGTGAAGGCCACGGGCCCCGGTGCTTGTGCCTTTTGTCTGACGGTGTTCGTGGGCGGGCGGGCGGTTGGGGGAGCGGTCGTAGTCCGTCTGCTTTAATTCCCGCAGAGCCAGCCCGCCCGCCCGCCCGCCTGCTATCGGTCTTTTTTGCCCGTAGTTCCCAGAGACACAGATTCTGGCTTGCCAATTTCCCTGCCAACATCCACCTGCCCCGATGACGAAATGATCACAACTGGCCAGGTCCATGTGTAAGGCCGGTCAGGCACAAAGTTGCAGCCGCTGAAGTTTGGGAGACGGTAGCAGTTAGGCTTTGGGAGAGCTCGGCAGTCATAGCAGCTTTTAGGAGGTACAGGTGCACGCACTGAGCATTCTTGGCTGAGCGCCGAGCACTGTTTGTGAGACTGCACAAACACACCCTTCTCACACTAACATCACTCACTCACTCACTCACTCACTCATCACTGAAATCTCACTCACTCATACCACTTCTATGGCAACACTCCCAAAAGCCTTTCCACCGCCAATCTGTTTGCTACAACTCTCTGTTGTGGCCATGGTAGAGGTACACCTCTCAGACTAAGATCATCGAGCCCCGCGCGCCAAGAGAACATCGTCGCGACAGCTCAGAGCGCGGAACCCGGGCGACCGCGCCCGGCACTTGAGAGCGTCCGTTCATTCCACATTCATGGTGTAATCTTTTTTACTTTCCAGTTGACCTCGGAGCCAAGCCGACGACGGTGGTGCTACCTGACCATCAGCCCAGCCACCGGCTTGAGGCTATTCCGTTTGCTCGGGTCAGCCATGACCCGTCCAAGTATTGCAACGGAATGCTGACGATAGCGAGAGATCCTTCGCCGAGACCGCCCGGTTCATGTTGATAAGCTTAACAGAAAGCACTGGCCTAGTTGTCCAACGGACAGAGGCGGCGGCCAATTGCTACCGGCTACCACTGTGGCCGACTGACTTACTCGCGACTTCATTAATCAACACCACGTCGCTTTCGGGTCTTCTAACGTCCCACCGGCCAGTTTCACCACGACTGCTATCACCAACATCAGAGAGATCTTGGCATACATATTGGAGATTCCATCATCATTCCTCTCGCCCGTCACCAACAATGTGTAGAGATAGATGTAGCGCCCCTCGGATCTGGTCCGAGCCGAGCCAGTCTGCCCAGGGCAAATCCCATCCCCCATGTGCGCTGCTGATTTGATCGCTCACAGTCTTGGCGTCACCTCTTATGCGTGTGCCAAGAATCGGCGGATCTGCTCCCATATCCCATATCGTAGTCGGAGGGGGGGCTGGTCTCCAACCCTTGGGAATTGAAGAAAAGATTTCTGACTCACTGCTGGTACTGGGTATGGTCTTCAGAGCTGTGGGGAGGCTGGAAACTGGATACTGAAATCCAAAAAGGGTCGCCATATCTCGGCTTGCTCTCCGATGTGATCTCAGCCCGACAAGGCGTTATTCGGGATGTGGGCAATGGGCCTCGATGCTGTCTGCCATCCCACGCGCTTGGGCTTACCAAAATTTTCCTGCCCCGTTCCTCGGGACGGTGGGAGCAAATGACATAGACCTTCGAGGAAGGAGCAGATGCACTGATTGTAGCCCCAACTTGGTGCGTAGGCACCACCGCTGCCAGTCATCAATGACTTCACACACGATGGTTCCTTGTGAAGTAGAACCTGAACATCCGAGATATTATGTGGACTGGAGTCAAGGATGTGCTTTCAATATCAACCACGCAATAACACGAAGCCTTGTCTTTGAGCGTTTGCCTCGATGAAACCGGCTATGTCCAGTACAGAAATGTAGGTGCCCTCCCTTGCTTTTTTCACGGCCAGTTTTTCCAGATGAAAGAGGCCACTCGAGGATAACCTCCCAGATACTTGAGTTCCTGAATAATGATCGTAGCCGTCTGTTACTTGTTCGGACTGCCTGGAGTTGGTAAATCAAAGTCGTTATATCGCTTGTGTGAAGATCTTGTTAATCCTAGTCCCTTTGAAGACTACGAGACTTGAGGGTAATGATGGAGGTCAGGTAAAACTCAGCTGCACCTAGTGAACAAGACTACTGGCCTTACGAATACGTTTCTAAGCTCGAAATACTCCCTGCCAGGAGGATTCTCAGGCGCAAGAGACTGTATATGGGATGTAAATATCTCCGAGCCAGCTGCCCACGTCCCGTCGCTAGATCTTGTTTGCCGGCTTGACGGCATAGATCCACTTGGTAGGCAACTTCACTCAGGCATCGTTATCCCTAAGTCCGTAACTTTACAGATCCTCGCGGGTCACTTCGTGTGTCCAAAAGTCATCGGCCGGCTACTCATCCACAACCGATGCACGAGGTCAAGTCTGCCGGGGTTAGACCACAACGGGCCTACCTTGTAGTACAGCCTCAAACAATCGGAGGCTTTGCTGACGAAAGGAGACAAGGTCCGGCAAGGCCGTATCGTGCACGGTGAAAATTGTGACCTAGCTTTAGTGAATCGAACGATTGACATGTAGATTCCCATGAGTTACGCACTAGGCAACAGTATCGCGAGCCCGGAAACGGCCTTTGGGCTCAGTCGTAGCCACCAGTGACTTCTAGCCTACGATCTTTCGCGGGAAGGACGTTACAAGGTTCTCAGCTTTCTTCTTTACGAAGGCCTCGCGTTCCACCAGCTCAAGGTAGGCAAGCCTAAGTTCGTTCACCCTACTGATGGAGATTGGACAACATGATCTCGATGCGGTGGGAATGCGAATGTTCGTGGATTCATAATATGGAAATCTCAGGAATGTACAAACGTGTCTCAAATTCGATCAAGTTCGCTAATGCTCCCAGCCAAAATGCAGAAAAAGTTCAACGTGAAAGAAATCGTCAACACATCATCCCGTTTGCGGTTACGCCTTCCGCCAGAGACAGTAGACGTGCGCACCGGGAGCAGAAAGCTTTTTGCATGGCGGCCGCGCCCTCCCAGAAACAAAAACACCGATGAATTTTCGCTATTGACCATTGTAAACGCCGACGGTGCCGGTCAAGAAGCCCCTCAGATCTTTCAGTGCCTGTTCGACGTCGGCCTTGAGGGTCGAGTCGATGTACGGCAGCAGCGAGCTGACAAACGTGTCGTACTCGCCCTCAGTGATCTGCAGGTACGGCAGGATGGCGAGCTTCGTAGTCAGCGCGTTCAGGGCGCTCTGCTGCTTTGCTTTACTGAGGAGGCTCAGGGCCGCCTGCGCGTGGGGAACGATCTCGTCTCTGATCTTCTTGAGGACTGCGGCGGAATCGTAGGCCGAGAAAGTGTCGTCGAGCTCCTGCGCGTCAAGCATGGACTGACGGTTGGCGGACTGGAGGGTAATGGTCATGGTTATAACATTGGGAGTGCTGAGATCGCCCGAGAGCGTGGTGCCGCCCGGTGCAGACGCCAATGCGTTGGTCAGGCCTACCACGGCGTTGTCGACGGCAGCGAGGTTCTCCAGGATCTTCGTGGCGTTGGGGTTGATTTGGGGCAGGTTACCGAACTGTGGCTTGTCGAACGTGGTTACTTGACGGCGTATCACGCCGGCCGACGCTGTTGCGATGACGGCCAGAGACGTCAAAATATTTGAGAGATGCATTTTTGGTATTGATAGAGCACTGAGTTGTAAGTGCTAGTTGTAATATTGTTCGGGTGTGGGCGTATGGGGCAAGTTGAACGTTGGATAACGTCTGCAAGTCTGTGATGTGGGTAAGATGATGTGGTTCTTGGTTTCTCCTTTTGTCAGCTCGGGCCAGACATTCGTATTTATCTTCTGGGTGATCGAGAGATCGGCAACTTTACTGCTCAGCTGCTCGCGCCGACGGCCGTCGCTTCTTCACGGTGTCCGCAGCAAGCCATCCCGAGACACCTTTACCCTCTGCGGTGTCTCACTCTACGTGCTCAATTAGTCCAGACCACCTCCCCCCGCCCAATGCCTGTGCCCGCAACAAGCCATGGGGCTAGACCCTCGAGAGAGGTCGTTGGTGAAGGTTATCGCGCACTTACGGGCGCTACGCAAGAGGCGGTGTCGATCTGAACATCGTATGCCGATTCCGGGGGGGCCGACCTGTCCGGATCCGGTCGGAGTCACGAGCGCTTCTCGCAATACCATAGGTTGCTCATCAGGCACTAGCACTCGTGTCGTAAGCGAGCCTCCTTACAGAAGAAGGGTCTAGGACTTTCCGGGGAGGACAGCTCGACGATAATTGGATCAGGTGGTAGAGACACTGAGCTTAGGCCAACGTTGGGTTCCGGTGGAGATGTGTAGTCTGTTTGCATGCGAGACTGTTGCGCTATCACTTCTCGGGTGTCAAGATACTGCTGGTTGACGGAAATGGTGTTGACTACTCTAAGCGATGTGTGGTCTAAGACTCATGCGTCGCACACAGAATATCGAATTCGGCCCTGTGCTTGAAGTCACGCCCGGCCCGGACTTGTTACAGATCACGGGCCGAAGCTCGGGTAAGCAGATCTGAGTAATTAGGCAATAGGAACGGGACTATCTTAGATCTTTTTGTCATCGTCAACGCCAAGATATACTGCGTTGCCACCGTGGTCTACGTCCGAAAGAATCAACTCCTCTTTCACCAACCTCTGTCCGATGCCAGGGCTGTGCACCGTACAATGTGTTGTCAGATCCAACAATGGCTATTATCCGTCCCCCCCCGGCCCAACGCTCTTGTCGTCCGAGTTCTGCGCGGGAGGCCCCGATGGCTTGGTTAGTTATCTTGTTAATCAGGCTTCCCGGCCAGGAGATCTAGTGGACAGATAACAGAGCGTTCCACCACTCAAGGCAGCGGCATTTCCATCTCTGGCCTGGGTGCACGCTTTCTGATGCCCACAGCATACTTTGGGAGTTCTGGATCTGATTCTTAGGGCATGATCACGATTCTCCGCTACGGATGCCGGGTTGTTGGTCTCTTCTACTGTCTCCCTCGAAGGCTCCTTCTGAGAGACCCTTCAAACTTGAAGGTGTTTGAAATAGATGTATCTGGTTTTAGGAACGAGGCATCGGCCGGTGGCCAAAGGACAGAGGAACCGAGGAGCAGCCAACTTGGGATTTTGGGGATTTTACACATGTGAGGAGAGAACAGACGGTATGACCCAGAAAGTCAAAGACACGGTGTTTTCGTCATCAGAAACACGTACGTAGGGCTACTCATAATGACACGAAAAGATGTCTCTTCTTGAATTCTGAGTTTTATTCCACATGTTTTTCTCTTTCTCAAGTCGCCTATGAACACGGGGTCCTTCCTGTAAAATCTACTTCATGATTGCGTTCCACCCTTTTCAATCGTAGGTAGCACATCTCTCTGAGGGCAGGTACATCGGGTAAGTACAATGCAGCTCCCTTCTAGTACCACTTAACCTACTCTACTGATACGTACTTCTGCTGGGTTTCGAGGACCTGCTGGATGCTCTCCCTAGTTCTAGATCTACATTCTTTGTATTACCGGATGTTATAGTTAGCTAACTGGATATATAACGTAGGTGGCCGGAGCTCAAATTAACTATAGGCTCAAACTTCTCTATCGTTTAATATTATTAGATAGAAGTGCCTACTTCAGTAGACAATACTTAACTATTACTAAGAGAATAGAGTGTATACAAGCTGAAATTGTCCTTTGAATTTAATCAAATTCTCTTAGATTAATACATAAATATAATAGTAGAAATTCCGATTATATTATCCATTATATTCTTCTACCCCATAAGTCTCAACTACTCAACATATCTCAGAATACAAATTAAGTATTACTACATAGCAGTACAGGTAAAGTAAACACCCAAGAATTCGAATATAATACGTAAAGCCAAGTATTTACATTCCTACAGCAATAAGAAGGTATTAACACCGGATTACTGGATGGGGCCGTGTAAGGCGGCAAAGGCAGACGGGACAATAAGGGTAATATAGAGTAGCAATTTCCATTAGATACAACGCAATAAGGACACCCTGCATTAGCCGAAAGAAGTGAGGGAAGGCCCAAATTGCCAGTTGACAACGTAGGTAACAATAGTAAATCTCTTGAGGATTGCAAATGCCGGAAAAGATAGCACGCTCCGCTCTCGGGCTGTCCGGTACGCTAGGTCACTTTTGATAGAACTCCAAATCAAACATGCCGACCGGCTGATGCCGAGCATTCCTAGGAGTTGTCGTGGCGTTCGGTCAGGGATTGGTGGTGGACCTGGCCAGAACATCTAGGCCATCCAAGAAAACGGCCAGCCCAGAGCTGAGGCTAGTGTGCCCACAAGCGTGTGGTGTACATTCCTTCCCATCCATGGTTCTAACCATCAGTGATGACGGCTTCTGCCGAACCTTGAGCTGGGTAAGCGCACCTGTTCTGAGTGGGACTGGCTGTGAAGTCTCGTTAGAATGGCTCGACCTGATAGTGCTAGTAACACCCGTGAGGCATGATACTATTTCTCACAAATGAACACCGTCGTAGGGTTCAATCAATCATTCCATTACCTAAAGACTGGCCAACTATTACAAGCCTAGGCCTAGCTCGATCTTGTGCGAGACCTACCCATTGAATAATACTCCCTGCATACTCTTAAATACAGTAGAACTCCCCAAGGGCACTTATTCCCTCGAAGAGTGACTATAGCTAAGTGACCAGAATTAGTACTTTATATATCAAGCGTTCAGTATCGATCAGTATTTCTGTGCACTTCTACAGATAAATCCCAAGGCTATCTTGTGTGATATTGACTGTTGATGAACGAGAAGAGTTCTGTATGGATTTGTGATTAGCATCGAATCAAGGAGATGAGAGGGAAGAAGAGAAAAAGAACGAAATAACCACAAACATGTCGCCGGCCTATTGGTGGATAACCCAGTAGTGTTTTTAGGGGACTATCATTTCACACTCTAGCCCCTAAGCTGATTATCCCCCCTCGCGCAAGCACCTACAAAAATATTAGGCAGTAGGAACGTTAACGGACGACAGCGACAATAACAAACAATAGTAAGGACGACGAACAATAGTGACGATAATGGATAATAGTGAAAATAATAAATAGTAAAAGTAGATAGGACTAGGATGGGCATGGAAGATATGGGTCTTCCATCTTTCCATAAATGTGCAATTGTTCTGGCTTCTTAAATCTGACTTGGTCCTCTTTTCGCACCCCCCGGCACAGTGACCAGCTTGATCAACTGGTGCAACACCTCTATCCTCCCTATCCTCCTTTTAAACTCGACTTCCTTTCCTCGCAACACCTCCAGCAACTGGGGTTTTGCGAGGGAGACCTCCAGATCCGCCGTTCCTTGTGCTGCGACGTTCTTCATGCCGTCCAGCCGACGGTAAATAAGCACCCCATTGCTGAGAATCAACCTCCACGTCTCCTCAACGTCGAGGAGCTGAAAGTCAATGGCGAAGCACGGCTCCTCGGTGGCAGCCCTCTCTCCGTCGACCTGGACCGACAAGATGTCAAACCACTGCTGAATGGTGAGACTCGGCCCGAGCGGCGTGCGCCCACCGCCGAGAAGTCCAGGCCCTTCGCCTGTCCTGAGCTCCTTGGCAGCGACGAGGTAGAAGTTGCGCCACGTCGCGTTCTCGGCGCCGTAACCGAGGTTCTCGTATGCCGTGGCCAAGAGGATCTTTGCCTTCTCGTGGGATGGTTGGGCGGCTTTGGCATGGCCGAGTAGGGTGGCCGCGAAGCGCGAGTCTCCTACGTTGATGTATTCTTCTGCTCTGGCGCAGAGAGCGTCGATGCCGCCCATGCAGGCTATGTATCGCTCGCCCTCCTCGCGGGGTGGGTATTGCCAAAGGTGGGATGGGTTGCCGTCAAACCAAGTCATGTACTTTTGATAGATGCCCTTTCCCTTTGTTAGGTGGCCATTTAGAATCAACACGGAGAATTGACTTACCTTGACGTTGTGACTAGTGGATCCGTAGAATCCACGGCAGTGCCACGCCTTGGAAATGTTCGGTGGCAGCTGAAGGCGTTCGGCAATTTCAACTCCCGTCATGCCACTGTTCATCATATGAACGGTCTGATCATGGAGGTAGCCGTACATATCCCTCTGCTCAGAAAGTCTAGTGATGAGGTCTGCCTGCCCGAAGGTCGGCCAGTTGTGACTACCAAAGACGACATCAGAGTCATAACCAAACATGACAATGGCTTCGTCGAGGTACTGGCTCCAAGCCTTGGAGTCTCGAACCTGTGCACCTCTCAGGGTTACCTGAACCCCGTTAGCTATGCTCTTGGCGGGAGAGCCAGATAGGGCCCGCAGCTCACAATGTTGTGCATGCAGTTCGTTGCTGTCTCCGGGATGCACAGCGCTCTAAAGTCAGGGAAGTGGAAGTTGATCTCAGCAGGGGCTTCAGTCCCTGGAACCATCTGAAACACAATTCTCACTCCATCGATAACGTGCTCTTCTCCAGTCTTTTGGATGAGCAAGTTGGGAGGGATGAGAGATGTGGTGCCGGCGCTCGAAGCCATCCCTAGTCCGGTGCCGATATGCCCCTTAGGCCCGCGAGCAAGCGCGCGGCCGTACATGTACGCACCACGCTGCCTCATGGCAGGCCCCGCGATCATACTTTCGCTGAGAATCGCCTCCATAAAACCTTCAGGTGCGATGATTGGCAGGGACGGATCTGGGTTCTGCGGGATCACACCTGCAGCTCCCATCTGTCTTGATGTCAGCTTCCCGGATGTCTTTGCTGGATTAGAATGTTCCTACGTAATCTAGATTTTGTTAGGCTCGAATTCAAGCTGAATTGGGTCACTGCACTTACGATCACCATGGCTGTGGCTGTAGATAACGCCCGTAATGGGACGGTGCGATCCTCGATGTTGTTGATAAATCTCTAATCCTGCCTTGGCGCATTCGCAGGAAATGAGAGGGTCGATGATGATGACACCCTCTTTGCCCTCGACAATTGTCATGTTGGACAAATCGAAAGCTCGGATTTGATAAATCCCAGGCACAATCTCGTAAAGACCTTGCTTCGAGTTGAGCTGGCCCTGGCGCCAGAGGAAGGGGTGTGCCGTGTCCGGACACTCTTCCTGGAGGAACTTGAAGTCATCAATGTTCCACACGACATCGCCTTTTCCGTTCTTGATAACGCCGGGCTCGAGAGCGGCGATGAAACCCCTGTCAGCGTCAACAAAGTCGCGCTTATCGTCAAAGGATGGTTCTGCTGCCATTGCTCAGAGATGCTCTGGTGCTAGCAAAACACTTGACCTCTGTTCAACTGGATGACACAGTTTACGCGGGACAGGATCTCTGAGAATTCTTAACGAAGAAATTTGAAGATCTTGTCAATACTCTTCTCATAATTTAGCGAGTTCGGGTTATCGTTATCCACTATGAAACCGTATCGCGAACATTATTCGTTCTCGGTGGTTTGATCCTCGATGACGCCATTCGGCAATCCCGATTTGGTTAACCGAGACCGCAATCGGGGCCATTACATTCAAAGCCTTCCTCGCAACTGGCTCCAGTACTCATCCTAAATCTCCGAGAAACTACCTGAAAGTGTTCAAGAGCCAAAATAAGACTATAAAAGCGGGTTTGTACCACTGCACTCACCCAGTAGGTAGACTTCGTGTGTTTTCAATAGTTGAAGGTTTCGGGGTGCATACTTTCTTTTCTTGCATGCGCCCACCCATCACTATAAAAATAAGGAACTATTATTTCTCACTCCCAGATTAAGTATTTTACATCCCTCTAACTATTCCAGCCATTTTTTTTTCGATCTTTTCACCCCATTTAGTACACTATCTATCCGACGCTGACTGTGCCGAAAGGCAGCCTAATACCTGCGATGACCCGATAAAAACTCATAGGCTTTGGTGGCCAAGTACCTAGATGTTTTTGAACGGCTTGAAACAGCCTCTTGGGGTGGCACGTCCTCTGTGTCTGCTCTGCTTCGAGTTCCTTCACTAACCCTTCTCTGGTCCATGTCCGGTCGAACGCGTTCCAGGCTGGTTGTAGACTGCATATCTGTGGGGTTTGGGGTTCTCCCGGGCGTCCTGGAGTGTGGTATACAAGCTTGTTCTGTAGAGTTGGCGGTGTTTGATGTATCTGGTGCAACCTCCGTTGTCTCTTTGGACGAGGGCTCTGCTTGGCCGTTTGATCTCGACTCCATGGCAAAGAATGGACGGAATCCAGATTGTGTGTACGCTGCTCTGTCTGGGTAGCCCCAAACCCAACAGGTTCTCTCGCGGTTTCCATCGGTGGTTCCGGCGTGTCCGCCGTGCCGTACGTGTCATACTGAACAACCTGGTCGTTTGGAATCATGTGTTCTGTGAATGCCTCAGTGTTTAGACTGCCTGAGCATTGAACCTGATCTTGTTTTGCGATGCGATTCTCCCCAAGCGACGGGGATCTTGTGCCCCGAGATTGGAACCGCTCGTAGTCTTCACTGCCAGGGCCAGGCGTAATGAAGTTGTCTGATTGGCGGTCCTCCATCAGGGCCCAATAAGACGATCCAAACGCAATAAACGCGTGGTTTCGGCTTGTAGCGAACACAGTCACGAAATATGGTATTGTAGACTCGGATATCTACAACTTTGACGAGACTGGGTTTATAATGGGCCAGATTGCGTCCCGAATAGTTGTGACGAGTGCCGAAAGGCGTTCAAATACAAAAAACCTAAATACAGCCTAGTAACCATAAATGGGTTACAGTTATTCAGGCCATCAGTTCATCGGACTATAGCGTTCTACCGTACATCGTCGTTACGGGCTAATATCACCTATCCACCTAGTATACTAAAACCGGTCTACTACGCAACTGGGTCATCGCAACGTCGGAAAACGGATAGACAACAAACAAAAAAGGCCTAGATTAGCTCCAGCACTTTAACCGGCATACAAAACCGCGTACGCGAGGCAGTCACCGCCTCCTCGTCGTCGATAGGCACAAAAGTCACTACTCCACAGACTTCGAGATATATTACAAGGAAAACAATATCGTTACACTCTATATACCGGCTCATTCGTCTCATCTACTTCAGCCCTTAGGTATTAGGTGTTTTTGACCTCTAAAAACAGTATATAGTCGACAAATTAAGGATAAGATACGCCGGGGTAATACCCATATTACGAAGGAAGACTTCTTCCCTACGTTTCGCGAGGCTTTCACACAAGCCCTATCGGTCAAAAACATCTAGGGAGGTTTCAGAGGGGCTGGAACTGTTCCTTTAAGTGCCGAAAGTGTGCTTTCAAAACTTGACGTCAAGTGATACACTCCAACACCCCCGGGGTCTCTACTAATAACACCACCACCTTGGACTTCCTAGACACTAAATAACCTAACAGAAGCATCTTCTCAGTCTGAACTTATCAAAAGGAGGATCTCCCACCATCAGAATAGCTCACCAACTTCAATTATTGAAGCTATAGAGTATTTATCGAAGGGGGCGCGCGGATTCATGCACCAGATTGCCTTATTGAGGTCCAAGGTCCAGATCCTTCGAGAGAAGAATAACCTACTTAGCCGGCGCCAGAGGGCTAAGAAAACACATCTCAGACAAGGAGGAAGTCTTACTATAGCTAAGGCAGAGGACATTCAATCGCAGAGAGAGGCAACAGCTCAGATCGAGGAGGAAACGCGTCGGAGTAGTGGTCGTCGGCCGAGGACCGAGACGGGCCAACGGCGGTATAGCGTCTACGGGAACACTAGTCATAATACGCGAACTTGTCACTTTACTGAAGAAATGTCTAATGAAGAGGATTCTAAGTAGTTTAATTGAATTTGATCTTGTTGTTGTTGGTTCTTTAGTATGTTTAGGTATTAGGTGTTAGTTTCCTAATAGCTCGCTCATCAACCACGTCAATATTTCCCTAAGTAGTTAAATTCCTCTTCATACCAACAGTTAAAAACATATACCTCCACTTACCCAACTAACTCCTTGTAAGGAACGGTACAGCCCACCGCTCGCCCAAAAGGTCAGATAACCAAGCTATCGGCAGATAGCTTGGTTATGGCTGTATAGGGCTGTGACATCGGCTAGTCTCCGGCGCTCTGGCTCACGGCTGCGCACGACCGTCACACTCCTCACACCTCTATTATATACCTCTTTAATCCTAAAAGTATAGACCTCACCCATATAGGGTATAGTGACTAACAAGAGTATTAGTAGATATCTTACCCACCTTCTTCATCGCCAACTCCTCGACCCAATATATTCCTACAGATAACATCCCCCACGGAGGTCGGCCCTCAAGTAACCACCAGCCTCGCCGCAACACTTCCTTCAAATACCTCCATCTCTAACCTTCCCCTAATCACATAGAAGAGTAAGAGATACATTATAGAAGAACAACTATCTCGGAAGCACAGTCGAAGAAGGTCAAGTTAGATCAAGGACCAAAGGGTCTTCCTCGTAAAAGTCTCGCCAACCCTTCAACCCCTAAGTACTTACTAGTATTACCAACAATATAATAACAAGGGTCGACCAGAGTTCTTCATCATTATCGCCACAAGCAGTACTCAGGAGCACTTACAAAAGTATAAATATATACCACCTACATCAACACGTAACTAACCAAATATATAAATACCACAACATATACAGAAATGACCCCATTAGAGACTCTTCATCAGACGAGACCCCTTCCTCGAGGGATAGATCCAGTCCCTCCTCATCGACCTCTATTTATATCGACACCTCCCCTCCCCTTTCGAAGCGACCAAGGCTAGGGTATAGTACTGTCCCTCGAGCCAAAGTGACGACGTTAAGAGACCTCTCCGTAGCTACGGTTATCTCTAACGACCTCTGTTTCGGCCTTTCGAGGATACATACCTCCAACAAGTCCTACAGTACCACAGCATCGAGGTCCACTCCCAAGTACCATAGGGTAGGACTTCAATAACGGCCCAACTCGAGGATCTATTCCAACAAGAGCAGTCTCGGCTCAAAGAGGAACTTCGCAAAATTATCTCGACAATACACATTTCCTTCGATCTCTAGACCTCTCCTAATATTTACACTTTTATAGCCATCACAGGGCATTTCCTCAACAAAAATAGTATTCAACAGTCACACCTCCTCGCCTTACCTTTACAACAAAATCAACATAATAGGTATAATCTTACTACTACCCTTAAGGGCGTTATCCGTATATATAGCCTTAAGGAAAAGGTCAGAGTAGTAGTCTACGATAATACAACAAATAATAACACTTACTTACAATCCCTCTTCCCTCGGTTAATCCCTAGTATAACCTATAACAACATCAAGGCTCAGCGGATACATTACTACAGCCTTATACTAAATCTAACAGCACGCACCTTCCTATTCAGCGAGGACTAAAAGACCTTTAAAGTAGAGTCTAACTTTTACTAACTCGTCAATCGTTACAAAAAAGACTTACGACTATAGAAGAAGGTTAAAGACGTAGGGCACCTGTAGACTATTATAGAGTTCATACTGGCCTCTCCTTAAAAGAATAAGCGATTCTGAAAAGCCTCTATAGAGGCAGACGACTATAAGGATTACCAGATCTCCACAAGGACTCACTCAGAATCTCGTGTTATCCTCAACAACGAAACAAGGTAGAATTCGACCTACTTAATAATTAAAAGGGCTATCGAAAAAAGGGGGAGCTTTAGATATTCCTTATCTCTATCTAAAACTGTCAAGGATTGGTAGGAGCAATGTTGCAACTCGTACTTCCTTTCTCGACTGAGAATCCTCAGATGAGGAAGG
>WIGM01000260.1:0-53480 GCA_014235935.1 Colletotrichum musicola | reverse complement strand
ACTTGGTATCGATCCAAGGACCTCTGGGTTATGAGCCCAGCGCTCTACCCCTGAGCTACCGTGCTTACTGCTGTTGTGGAGTGATACGCCCACATTTTGCCTCATAAACCTTTGCCTCGAGATCGTGTGCGTTGATGTGGGATTCACTGCCCTGATTGTGGGCCGCGAATCTTCGGTGGTGGGTCAAAACCAGCCTTTTAGGGTTGGGATGCACCCGAGGGACTCAGCGGCGTTACCAAAGTTTTCACAAGGCGTTGTTGGGCGGCCTAATCCCACGTACAAAAAAGAAACAAGGAAGAAAGAAGGGGAACCCAGGTTTTCATGATTTCGTTGCAAAATCCTTGGATAGGTAACAACGGGTTCGTCCGCGAGAGAGAGCTTGCCGGGAGCCAGTCCGTCTCGGCTTCCGGTGCGGGGTCCATCCGGACCCGGATCTATGGGTCCGTGCCGATCTGAAGGGCAGAGGAATCCAGGAGCCGAGGATCCTCCGGCACTGCCCGCAAACAGCGAGGAGTGGTCTTCGTTTGAAACGGGCAATCTCACCCGAACGACGCTCTCCGCCAGATATCTCGGCATGTCGATCGCGACCACACGAAAACCTGGCAGCTCGTCAATCGGACCAAGCTGGTTGGCCCCAAAGATCTGCAAACCTCTATTCGCCTCAGAAAAAAGCTGCAGGTTCACGTCACACAGTGGGAGTTACCGATACTAACGCAACGTCAGGAACACAAAGCACTTGGTCAATACTCTTCTGCGCTCGGCAATTTCTTCGAAGCGCTGTGTGTGGTCTATCATTTTACGAGATGTCTAGACTATACCGACTGCGAATACTTCCAAGGCCTCACATCCGGGCCAACGATTTTACTGATTTCCCAAATAACCGCTCATAAATCCATCAAAAATGTTTCCCAAAACGCCGTGCCTCTGGCGATAATAGAGCGTCTCACCAGGGCTGATGCCCGATCCGTCTCAAATTTTCATACCAGTCGTAATTTGTGACAAGGTTTCCCTCCCCGCAGTGATTTATGTTCACCATCTACCACTTGATGACCTTGGAGGGGAAGTACTCGTCAATGAGCTCCATGTAGTAAGGCTGTCATCCCCAATTAGTCACGTGTCCGCAACAACATCTAGCATGTGAGAAAAACATACCTTGAGCTCCTCAACAGACGGAGCGTCGTCGCTCTTGCTGTACAAGTCGTACGGGTTGAAGGCCAGCACGGCCTTGAGCAGCTCCTCGTCGCCCTCTTTCATGAACTCGCGGTACGCGCCCTCGCGGTGCCACGGGTAGAACGAGTGGTACCGGATCATGGCGAGCGCCTCGCGCGGGAGCCTGCTCTGCTCCTTGCACACGAGGTACATGTACTCGTCGTGGCCCCACGAGATCATCAGGTTCTCGATGCCGCAGCCGGGCTCGTAGATGCCGTTCTTGGTGCTGTACACGGGGTGCTTCCGGTCCGGGTTGCCCTCGAAGGTGGTGGGCAGCACGATGCGGTCGTCGAAGGCGCAGCCGACGGGGAACGTGTCGCCCACGACGTCCCACTGGCCCTCGGCGCCGTAGAAGAAGAGCAGCTTGCCGAGGTCGTGGATCAGGCCGGTGAGCTGCATCCAGCGCGGCTTGCCGTCGCGGCGCATGGCCTCGGCGGTCTGGAGGAGGTGCTGGATCTGGGAGAGCTCCGTGTCCGGGTCCGAGTTGTCGATGAGGGTGTTGAGCTTCTCCATGGCCTCCCAGATGGTCATCTCGTCGCGGCAGGGCTTCTCGCCGGTGAGGTCGATGGCGAACTTCTCCCGCGCGGCGCGGTTGTAGGCGACGGTCTGCTTCTCGTGCTGCTCCTTGTAGAAGTTCTTGACGCGGTCGCAGGCGTCCTCGTACTGGCGGAAGGCGGTCTTGTCCTTCTCCGAGTCGAACTTGGACTCCTCGTCGTACGAGTTGTCCTTGTTGAGCTGGTCCTTGAGGATGTTGACCTCCTCGACGAAGTCGGTCGTCTCCTCGAGGGCGTGGCCGTCGGTGGGCCTGACGTAGGGGGCGGCGACGACGGCGGCCATTGTGACTGATGTGTCTGAAGAAGAGGAAGAAAGAGAAATGCTCAAAAAAGGACTTTCAACACACTGGAAAAAGTGAAAGAAGACTGGCTTTTAGCAGATAGACTTTCACTCAAGATGGGAAGACTGGATTGATGATCGAGAGACGAAAACCCGAAAACGTTCTCCTGGAAGCAGTCTTTAAATATGTTGTTGAAGGCAAGACAAGACACGAAGAACACACGGAAGAGAGAATATTGGCATGGAGGAGTAGCAGACGAGAGAGGGCTCGCCGGAGTGGCAGGCCAAAGGGAAAACTCGGCGTGACATGTGCCGCGGGGTATCGGTGGCGGGGAGAGCAGGTACCGGTACCCCCTACAAAGTCTTTGACGAGAGAGACACGATCCAACTTGGCTAAGCAACCCGAATCTGCGTTCGCCAGTCCGCGGGGAGCAGTCCCCGTTGGTCTGAGGTCATCACCCCTGTGGATCTCGGCGGTGATGCCGTGGAGCAGAGACGGGGCGAGATTCAGATCTGTGGAGAGGGTTGTGATGGAGGCGTCGGGGGAACTGGGCATTTCAGGTTTGTGGTACACGAAAGGGGGTAAAATCGCCGACGTGCGACCCGCGCCCTTATACAGAAAAACTGGGGACAGACGAGAATTCTTCCAAAATTGCCATTTATGAAGGTCACATGATGGTTCACGTGTCTCTGCTGGCTCAGCTTTTCCCCATTCGGCATCGTCCCAAAACACCAAGAATTCCTCACCACACCCTTCGGGAAAATAATCCCGATCTCATCTTGCTCCATCCCTGTCCACTACCACACCCAACGACGCAATGTGACGGCACCCTGCGGCGAAGCTTATTTCGCGCCCCCGCCGCCAACATCATGGGATTTGCAGACTATTTTTGAATATTCCCTCTTTCGACGTCCTCTGCGGGACATACTCTGGTACATGCTCTAGGCAGACCAGGGTCCCATGCATCTCAGTTGTGTCTGCCATGCATCCTCGTCTCCATCCCCGCGGGATCCCCTCCTTCTTTCAGTAATACCCAGCGGTTGATTGGGCGTCCCGCGAACCCTTCGACTTGCCGAACTGCCAACCTTTCAAGGGACCAGTTGCCCCTCCTCCTCACCGTTTCCATCGGCCCTGGCAGACGAAAATCCTGACATCAGGTTTCGGTCACGTCGTCGGGGCCTCTTTCCCAATATCACTCCGCGGGGAAGTTCGGCCGTGAGACCTCAGCCAAGTCCCCACGAAAACCCCAAACCCCAAACATACCTCTCCCCCCCGCGTGATGCGTGTCTGTAATTCGGTTCCCGGCCAACGTGGCACGGCGGCTGTCAGATTCGCGCCAAGCGGCCACATCTCAGACCACCTCACAGTCTATGCAAGTCGGACGTGTTCCGGGAGGCGGGCATGCGGGGAAGAGGGAGAGACACGGGGGAGATCACACGCACCGATACGATAGCCTCAACAGCCGGGAAGAGAAAATCGCGAAATATGTCCGATTCGTTCGGCGTGCATTTGCATCCAGCCAAGCCGAACCCAGATCCCCCCATCGAGGTGACGCCGGACGCGACTGGGAAAAATCTAATCCAACAACTTTTCATCGTGATCATGTCTTGTCTACCGGGTATCCACAGATGCTAAACCAAAGGGAAAAATCCAAGCCTCGGGGAGCTCTCGAGCTCAGCCCGGGCCGTCCGTCTATCGTGATCCAGTTCAATCCATCCAAAATAAGGGGTCGGGAAACAATCCTCCATGTCCTGCTGCTAACGGTCAAGCCCCAATCACAGACGGGTCTTAATCAATGCATCTGCGGCGACTGGCTCGCCAGCCAACCAGCCTAGTCTGCCTGCCAGGTGTTCCACGCGTGTGCGTGGCTCACCCCTCGCTCATCGCCTCCCCGTCCATCCACCCCCATGCGTGAATCAGCTGATCCCGCACCGCCGTCGTGGGCCTCGCGTGGGCCTTCTCGGTGATGCTGAGCATGTTCAGCAAAGCATCCTGGTCGTGTCTGTCTTCAAACCGGTCGCCGGCTGGATGGGAGGTCAGTTTAGATCAGGCCAGAGCTTCGGGAACCACTTCCAAGATGGGTGCGTGGGGGAAATGAGACAAGAAAGAAGCATTGAAGAGGCGAGATGTGTGAAGTGAAACTCACCAATGGCTATCCCCATACACGCAGTGAACATGGCCGGCGGGGACCATTGATTGCACATGCCGATGCCACACAGGCTGCGCAAGAGCTCCTGGATCTGCTCCGTCAGGCGCTTCTCTGCCGCCTTGCGAGTGCCGCCAACCCTCGGGATGCTCGGGTTGAACAGGACGAGGTACATTTCGGCGAGAATGTGGTGCTGGACGGCGATGACTAGGAAGCAAAACCCCGTACACTTTAGTAATCATCTTCTCCAGACATGGTAATGATGACCGATGAGGGGACTCACTGTGGCACGCCTTTTGATACCACACCTCGGGGAAAGCCTCTTTGCCCGCCCTCTCGCGGTAGAATATGGGCGTGTACGAGGCAGGCAGGGCGTTCTTCCACTCCCGGTTGGCCATCTCCAGCTGGCCCCATTGCAGCGCCGACCCAGCCTCGGAGCCAAAGCAGAAGTTGAGAACGTCGGCGCAGTGAACAATGGCCCGATTCGCCCAGACGAAGTCGTCGCCGGGGGCGGTCGAGCGGTCGACGATGGCGTGGCTGAGGTTCATCCTGACGACCTGCTGGTTAATGACGGCACTGTAGATCTCCTGGCGCAGGCCCGCCCAGAAGCAGGCTGCCGTCAGCGTGCCGGGCATGAGGAAGCGGTCGCCGGCGTTGACGAAGGCATGAATTCCGAGCAGGTGGCCGTGGGTATCCTGGCCGAGGGTGTTGACGTCAATCTCCTCAAGGACGCGCAGGATGATGGTAGCCGCGAACAGATTCTCGTCCGACACGGTGCCCGCGTGGTCCAGCAGCGGGATCAGGTAGTTGAGGCACTGCTCGTGGTACCGGTTCGACGCCAGCGAGTCGTAGGCGCTCGTCAGGCTCAAATGCCGCGCAGCCAGCGCGAAAATGGCATTGAGGAGAATCGGACACGAGCCAGCGCGCTGCGGCACCTCGGTCTCGAAATTCCGCGTGGCATCGCACGCATCCAACTGGGGTTCAGTCAGCACTTGAGGTAAGCATAAAAGGAGTTCTTTTCGACTCGGACATACCCAAAACCCGAGTTTGTCCACATAGTGACGGAACAGAGTAGCTTCCTGGCGTCCCTGGATCGGCCACACGGGGCGGTCGGTGTAGATGGCTCCCGTCGGCGGGACGAGAGACTCCAGCGGCGGCAGAGTGTCGACCGAGTTGGAATGCTCACGACGGATGCTGCTGGCGTGCGGGCTCTGGAAGTCTCCGCCCGGCGTGCTCAGCGAAGCCCGTTGAGGCTGCACATTGCGGTCCTCTTCGACGATGTCGCCGGCGCCGTGATGGCTCTCACTGGGAGGCGGCCAGCTCGCAGCCTTGGCGGGGTGTATCGGCGGGCGTGGCTCATCCGCCGAGATGATGGAGGTGGCCACTGTCGTCGTCTCTGGTGAGGTCGTCGTCGCCGCGTCCTCGTCCTCCCGTGCCGACGCCGACGAAGAGTCCTGGGCGGGCTCGTCGGCATCGCCATCGACACCTGCGTCGCCGTCGACGTCGACGGTCTCGCCCAGCTCAACGCCGCGGGTCTCGTCAATGAACCTGAGCTTCTTCGGCGGCGCAGGCCACTTGTGGCTCTCCTTGAACACGGCGTGCTTGGGGGCGCGGAACTTGTAGCCCTTCTTGCACTCCCTTCCGGTCATCAGGCAGCGCCCGCAGATGGGGAGCGCGCGGTCACATCGCAGATGCTGCTCACGACACTGCTCACTGGATAGAGTAGCGGTTAGCTCTTCGGTCCATCATGATCAAGACGCATTTTCCAACCACCCTCTGCAACTCGGTCCTGTCGAGTCAACTCAGGCCAACTTGGGCCGGCCTCCTCCAAGTCAGCTCGACCTGGTTCGGCTTGAGCCTCGCCGCCAACGTAAAAGGACCAGACAGTGAAGCCATCGCCAGCATCGTCGTCGCCGCCACTACCCAACGCCCTCGGCCATCATCTCGTCGACGGCTTCGTCGCGCCGTCCAGCCGTCGGCGCGAATAACCTCGTCTCCAAATCTGGCGTTTTTCTCCGCGGGCCCCGGTCGGCTCAGCTGTGGATCTCGGTCGCCAGAGTCGCGCAAACTCACCAGGTCGTGGCGCTCAGCGAATCAGGCGCTTCGGGGGATGGCATGGCAATGCCACTGTGTCAATTCCGTCGATTCTCTCCGACCCCAGTGCGGCTGCTTTCGTAGATTGATTGAAACCCGGGGAAGATGGAGAAGATCTGGGGGAGCCCCTCGATTATGAGCAGATCCGGCGAGGTTTTTGGATGAGGCTTTGAACCCGAGTCCGGGGGAAGGTAGGTGGGCAGGGGGAAGTTTGACTGCCTTCCATTAGGCGAAGCGACGACGACGAATGACGTGTGTGGGGATGTCAGCACCACCCACTGTCACACTGCAACCGCCAACCACGATAGGTACACACACTGGTAACGACATGCCTAATTTTTGCATTTTTTTAGGCGATGGACCGCTGACTTTTGTGTGCGACCGGCCACTGTTCCTGTTACTGGCAGTCGCAGCTGGACCCCCATCACTTCCTTCCTTCCTTCCTTCCCCCCAACGCCGATGGCCGAAGCTGTCCGAGAGGGAAACAGCGCCCGACTCTCTCGTCAGTAGCGCTTTCCTCTTGAGGCTTTTCTGGGTAATATTCTCGGGATCTCAATCCCAAGTACCATTGTATCTAGGTATCGCCTTCAATCCCGCGGGTTTTTGGAACTTGGCCAACGGTTCCCACCGTCCGACATTCTTTCTTTTCTATCCTGACTGACTTATACTTTGTTTCCCCCAACTTTTAGTCACCGAAAGTGTTCTTCACTTCCCCTCCCATCATTCTCGACATCATGACTCTATCCTTCCCCGGACCCAGCAGACTGGACCACTACGCACCTGTGCGATGGCACCCGAGTCTGTTCACATGACGAGCGACAGCCATCAATGGCTGGAATGGCACACCACCATCGGCACGGATCACAAACTCAATGGCATCGTCGTCCAATTGCAGAGCTGTCATACTCTGCAGCGAGAGCACACGACCCTGTCGACCCCTCACTTTCGGCCGCCCAGAATGTTACCTCATCTCACGAACGACTCGATCCAGAGGAGAGGGACAGCCACGCCGGCAATGGAGGACCTGGATGCGCGGAACCAGTTCGGCCAGATATCTCGCCCCCGCATCGCGACAGTCTCTTCCATTGCACTCCCCGGTCCGTCGGCATGGAACGGGACTCGACTCGTCTTTTCATTAGCTGAGCGGCCGTCCGGAAGATTGCGATTACGATTTCTATAGCAGCGAGCTCGATGCCCAGCTTTTAAATCACCTCGAATCCCTCTCCTCCCCTGGACTGCACCAGACGCAGCGGGCCCCAGTCTTTCTTCGCCTTTCGTCAAAATTCGAGCCCTTTCTTTTGTGGGTTTCCATCCCCCGGCGAGCCTTCGAAAATTGTCCCACAAACAACATCGCGCTGCTCCCGCACTCGTTTTTTAACCTCGCGATCTCGCCTCCGTGTGTCGTGATACTCCAACGCAGAGTTTTCCACCAGCACCGGTCCTGACCTCCGCCTTCAACTCGACGGCAGAACAGGCTCAAAAGCAGCGAACGCAAAGCGCGTCCGGCACAATCAACATGGCGGATTCGAAAACCGGTCCCCAAGCCGACGACCTCGTCGTCGGCGTCAACCGCGACTCGGCCGAGGTTGGCGATCATCAGTCCACCAAGCTCGCCAGCACCTTCGTCCAGAATGCAAAGTCGGCGTCGGACAAGGAGCAGAAGATGAGCCTCGGCGAGGGCATCCGCCTCTATCCCAAGGCCATCGCCTGGTCCATTCTCATCTCCACCTGCATCGCCATGGAGGGCTACGACATCTCCCTCGTCAGCAACTTCTACGCCTTCCCTCAATTCAACCGCAAGTACGGAGTCTGCAACGCCGACGGCCTGTGCGAAGTCCCCGCCGCATGGCAGGCCGGCCTCAGCAACGGCGCCACCGTCGGCGAGATTATCGGTCTCTTCATCAACGGATGGGTCTCGGAACGCTTCGGCTACAGGTGGACCGTTATCGTCTGCCTCGGCCTCGTCGCCGCCTTCACCACCATCTTCTTCACCGCTCCGAACGTCCAGACCCTGCTCGCCGCCGAGATTCTCTGCGGTGTCCCTTGGGGCGTCTTCCAGACCCTGTGCATCACCTACGCCTCCGAGGTCTGTCCCGTCGCCCTGCGCGGCTACCTGACGACCTATGTCAACTTTTGCTGGGGCCTCGGTCAGGAGATTGGCATCGGTGTTATCATGTCCATGCTTGACCGCGAGGACGAGTGGGCCTACCGCATTCCCTACGCACTGCAGTGGATGTGGCCCCTGCCGCTCGCCGTCGGGATCTACTTCGCTCCCGAGTCGCCCTGGTGGCTTGTCCGCAAGGGCAAGATTGACGAGGCCAAAAAGTCGCTGCTGCGATTGACGAGCAAGGACAAGGACACCGACTTCGACCCCAATGAGACGGTCGCCATGATGGTCCACACCACCGCCCTCGAGGAGAAGATCACCGCCGGCGCCACCTACATGGACTGCTTCAAGGGCGTCGACTTTCGCCGCACTGAGGTTGTGTGCATGGTTTGGGCCATCCAGAACCTCAGCGGCAACTCCTTCTCCAACTACTCTACGTAAGTCTATTTTCTCTCCATCGTCGACGATACGTTACTGTGATCGCGCCCGCTGACTCGCGTCTTTTTCGCGCCCGCGCAGGTACTTCCTCAAGCAGGCCGGCCTCTCCACCGCCAACTCGTACAAGTTCGCCCTCGGCCAATACGCCATCAACATGGTCGGCGTCTTCGGCGCCTGGTTCCTCATGTCGTTGGGCATCGGCCGTCGCACGCTCTACTTTTATGGTCTTTGCGGTCTCTGCAGCATGCTCATGGTCTTGGGCTTCCTGGGCCTCGTCCCCCAGGCGCAGCGCGAGCAGGGCGCTCTGGCGACGGGCAGCATCATGATCGTCTGGGCCATGGTCTACCAGCTCACCGTCGGCACCGTCTGCTACTCGCTCGTCAGCGAGCTGCCGTCGCGCCGCCTGCAGATCAAGACTGTCGTTCTGGGACGCAACCTCTAGTAAGTTTCCCTGTCTGCCGTCTCGTCATCTCGTCAATCGCAGAGTCGCTAACTGTCGATGCAGCAATGTCGTCAACATCTTGAACAACGTCCTGACCCCGTATATGCTCAACCCGACCGCGTGGAACTGGTCCAACTACACGGGCTTCTTCTGGGGCGGCATCTGCTTCTGCTGCTGCGTGTACACGTACTTCCGCGTGCCGGAGCCCCGCGGCCGCACCTACGCCGAGCTGGATGTCCTGTTCGAGCACAAGGTCAGCGCGCGCAAGTTCGAGTCGACCAAGGTGGACGTCTTCAACGAGCACGTCGACGAGAAGGCGATGCAGAACTACCACCAGCAGATCCGCGTCTCCCACTCGGAGAAGGATGTCCAGGTCTAAGAGGGAAGGCCAAACAAATGGACGAAAATATTGACCAAAGGAAGACTCGAACTGAGCGAGAGGGTAGGACCCTGGGAACGCTCGAGGGTCTGGGGCACTTATGCCGGACTTTACCTTCTCGGCCAGTTGACCCCTACTTCGCTGGTGACCATTTTGGACAAATTGTCCCTTATAACCCTTCTGGGAGGCATGGGGAAGGAGGGAGCGCAGGAGATGGGAGGAAGCGATGGCAGCCTGACCACGTGACCCCACCTCACAACTCTTCCTTTCATCCCGTCCCGCCGGAGCTTCACCTCACCCATCACGTCAGAACCCACCCGACGCGACGATTTCCGCGCCACGATTTGACGGAACGTTCAAAGACATCATAACGTTGTAATGCATGTATCTAATTCCGACGACGCATACGAAATATAATGAGAAACTTGTTAATCCGCCTCTGCTGCATGCATGCATGCATGGTCCCTAGCGCGACGCTCACTCACCTCCACGAGTTCGTGACCCGGCAAAAAGCTTGGAGACGTGGGATGCCTAAAAGTCCGTCTTCTCTCCCCGCACTCTTCCCCGCACGACTGCGGCGGGAAATCGGTTGGCTCTAGACGGGAGGAGAAGACGGGAAGGAAAATGCGGGAAAATGGTTGGCTTCAGACGGGAGAAGACGGGAGGATTTGTCGGCACACGGGGGCGGGTTCCATTGGAGGTTGGGTTGCATTGAGGGGTTCACGAGGACGTGCCGTGCTCGACTGCGTGTGGTTGAAAGTCTCCGCAGTGTTATTCTCCAACTGGCGGCTCTTCGAAAGCCAAGTGTTTTTCTTGGCCAAGGGAAGCTTTTTGGAGGCGTCGGCCGAGACAATTGTCTAACAGGGTGGTATTTGGCCGTTCCTTGTAGCGGCTCAAATTGTCTTGGGACCAGGAAACCGATATCCTGGGTTGGGGGGAACTTGCCAAGCAATTCCAACAACATGGAATGATAAGTACTTACTGCAACCATGTGTCTGTCTCTTTTTCTGCCCAGCGTGCATTTGCTTTTTTTCTCGTCGCGTTATCTCCTCCTGCCGAATCACCCTATCGCCGCCGACTGAGACAAGGACATCCCGTCTTTTTCCTCCTTTCCCATGGTCTCACTTGATCTCGACGGAAAGCTGAGAGTGGATCCAAATCCGTGGCGTGGACTCTTCGCACTATCGCAAGGACGCCAGCCAGCATCGGTCGATTTTAAAGTGGCCCCAGAAATCCGTCACGCACGACGGATAAGTTCGAGACAAGCCGTAGCACTAGGAATCGTCGGTCTCTTCGTCCCTACCCCGTCGAACGCAAAGTGGGAATGGAATCCACAGCGGACGGCCCATGAATCCAGTCTGTCTCTCCGCGAATGCGGGGACCCCACACACGTCTTGAACAACGGACAAACGTGCTCGAGAAGGGAGACTTTGACAGAGTGGTTAGACTACGGATGCCAAGGTCGGCTCTGGGTTACGTCTGGGGACGGTTCTGCCTTTGCTCTCAGTGCCCGGTGGGGTGGTTTGCATCTATCCATCCTGAACGACCCCGGAGGCTCATCGACACATACATATGAGCCGCGTAGCGACGCGTTTCTCTCCCAAGGTTTCGTCTGTTCTCTAGGCCAGAAATCAACCCCTCTTCCCTCCTCTACTTCCTTTCTTTTTTACATTCTCGAGTACGACGTCGGCAGTAAAACCGCATCCTTTTCAACGGTAGTGTCCCGACAACTTTGATACCTCCCCCCCCCCCCAAAGGAAAAAAAGTCAACATGTTGGCCGCCGAAAAGCCGGAAATCTCCTTCGTCGACGACAGGGACGGCGACGCCATGGACTCGGAGAAGGGGAGCCCCGCGGTGCGCACTATCGACAACATGCGCGTGCTGGGGCTCAGCGACGACGATGCCGAGTTTTATGCGAGTTACACGCCTGAGCAGCGGAAGAGGACGACTCGCAAGGTGAGACTTTTTATCATTTCTTTTTCGAAGAACCTCTTGGCTATGTGGAAGTTGAGTGCTGACGGGAATGATGCGTGCTACAGGTCGACGTCCGCCTGGTCCCGATGCTCGCGGTGCTCTACCTCATCTCCCACCTCGACCGCGCCAACATCGGCAACGCCAAGATCGAGGGCCTCGCGGAGGACCTTAACCTTACGGGCGTGCAGTGGAACGTTGCGCTTAGTCTCTTCTTTGTGCCTTATATTCTTCTTGGTGAGTCTTTCCTCATCCCGATAGTCTGCTGGCTACCAGGCGTCCGGAGGAATGAGAACAGGATGGCTAACTGTTGGCAGAGGTCCCTAGCAACATCCTCCTCAAGAAGTTCAAGCGCCCGTCCGTGTACCTGGGCTCCCTGGTCACCATCTGGGGCGTCATCATGACCATGCACGGCGTCGTCCGGAACTTTGCCGGCCTCCTCTCTGTGCGCCTGTACGTCACATGCAACCCCTTTCCCATATTCCGGAAACAACCCTGACTTTGTAAACAGCCTCCTCGGCGTCTTCGAAGCCGGCTTCTACCCGGGCGCAGTCTACCTGACCTCGATGTGGTACATGCCCCGCGAGCTCGCCTCCCGCATCGCCTGGTTCTACTGCACCTCCGCCCTCTCGGGCGCCTTCTCGGGCCTGCTGGCCGCCGCCATCGCCAAGATGGACGGCGTGGGCGGCTACGAAGGCTGGCGCTGGATCTTCATCCTCGAGGGTATCGTTACGATCGTGCTCGGCGTCTGCACCTTCTTCTTCCTGATCGACAGCCCCGTTTTGAGCACCCGCTGGCTGCAGCCCGAGGAGATCCGCTTCCTGGAGCTGCAGCGCTTCATCAAGCAGGGAGGCCGGTTCCAGGACGAGGAGAAGGACGAGAAGTTCAAGTGGGCCGACCTGAAGGCGGTCGTCACGAATTGGAGGTTGTACATGCAGGCTTGGGCTTTGCTTGCTACTTCTGCCTGCAGTTATGGTGAGCCTTCTTTTGTTCATACCAGTGTTGTACTTGGCGCGGCTTTGCTAACGCTCGAACAGGCACCAAGTTCACCCTCCCCACGATCACCAAGGCCATGGGCTTCGACAACACGGCCGCCCAGCTGATGACCGTGCCCGCCTACGTCGCGGGCGCCGCGTCCGCCGTCTTCTTCGCCCGCCTCTCGGACCGTTTCTACTGGCGCATGCCCTTCGTCGCGATCCCGCTCGGCCTCATCGCCGTCGGCTACGCCGTCATCATCTCCCTCAAGGGCGACCTCGCGGGCAACATCGCGGCGGCAATGGTAGGCGTCATCATCACCTGCATCGGCATCTACCCCATCCAGCCCGCGGGCTCGTCCTGGGCGTCCAACAACCTGGCACCCGCGTCCCGGCGCGCCATCGGCGTCGCGTTCAACATCTGCGTGGGCAACATCGGCGGCATCATCGGGAGCTACATGTACCTCGACAGCGAGAAGCCCAAGTACTACACGGGCTTCGGGCTGTCGCTGGCCTTTGGAGGCAGCGGGCTGGTCGTCGCGCTGCTGCTGGAGTTGAGCTACAAGTGGGGCAACGCGAAGAGGGACAAGATCTCCGAGGCGGAGGTCAGGGCGAAGTACACGGAGCAGCAGCTGCTTGAGATGGGCGACAAGAGCCCCCTGTTCCGGTACACTCTGTAAGGAAGTTGCGTCTTGGTTGTTTGCCGGGGAGCGGAGATGACGATGCTGGAAGGAATGAATGGTTCGGCACATCTTTCGCAGCCGTAATTGGAGGAATCGACATGTACGCGAGAATGGCATTTTTGACACGTCTTTTTACACACTACATAGCGATTTGTTTTACATCAATGATTAGAGACAGTCGCGTTCTGGCCCCATATAAATCTTCCCATTTTCTGCAGTGAAGAGAACGTGTGTGTCCAAAAAGTGATGTTTGAAAAAAGCAAAAATGAATGGAGCTGGGCGGCTTCGAACCACCAACCTCTTTGCCGGGATATTGATACTATATCGATACTTTTAAGAGTACAACCGACAGAGCACTCTGACCACTGAGCCACAGCCCCATTGAAATGTGTGTTTTGTTAGTATGGGATGTGTTGTTCACAACGATAAAGAGAAGGGTGGATTGCGGATGTGTCGATTCCTGAGGTTGGATGACTGGTCGAGGTGTTTAGACTTTGTGGTTGTGGGATTTGGTGGATGAGGAGCGGTCATGTGGCGTTTTCTCTTACACACAAGTTGCCCAGCCTTAACAGTGTCTGAGTACCACCGTGGTTCTGTTCCAAGCAGATGTCTTTGCTACGTTGACGGTGACGACCTGTCTCCTGAGATATCAATTTCTGGTAGGCTTTAACTTCGTTGCGTTCTCGAGTCCTCTGTCTCTGCCGTTATCTCTATTCTCAGATGCTCGCTTCTGCAACTATGACTTCCCAAGTTCCCTCATCCACAGTGTGGTGAGTAGTTTTCGCCCTGCTCTCCATGGCGTTCTCTCTGAGGGCCCTGAGTGGCCGCTCTCTCTGTCTAATCGGCCGCCACGCCAACACAGTTTTCAATCAACCGCCAATCCCACAACGCCACTCAACTCTATCAGCTTCAACAGTCCGCAGACGACAGGCGTTATGTATGAGTCCAACCCGACCCATTCTAACAAAATACCCATTTCAAGGGGGCTGTGGCTCAGTGGTTTAGAGTGCTCTGTCAGTTCTTTCCCTAGGTCCTATGTTTCGCGTCCGCAGCATCCTTATAGCATCAATGTCCTGGCAGAGAGGTCGGTGGTTCGAATCCGCCCAGCTCCGTTTCTTTTGCATTTTTTGGCACTTTTGTCAAGCACTGGATGTTGTCAAATGTCACCACAATCTTTATTCTGACCATTCTTTTTGATTTGCAATGCCGCAATCACTGTTCAAGGTACCAATTATTGGCATCCTCATAGTCAAGTGACTGTTGCATGTGAGAGGTTGTCGGCTCACGTAATCCAACCAACCCCTTTACAGACTCGACAACTCCTGACTCGCTTCGCGGACCTGCATGATCTCAGTCATCTCGCTGCAGTCAAGGACCCTTTGTCCAACGGCAATGATGGGTAATATTACGTTGAACCGAGCGGAGTTAGCAACAAACTACGTAGACCTAATCACACGCAGCGGTTGTCGATGCAACCGAGTGGCTCTCTTCATGTCTTGCGGGTGAAGCCGGACGCAACTAGAGCCATTCCTAGCCCCTTGAGAAATCCGCAACCATCTCCGCATTCAGGCCTCTCCCCATCCATGAAGGGACATCCCACCGGATCTTCCCCGAACCCGTGCAAGGTCACGCCTCATCCCGCAACCTGATTCAAGCATTGCCCTCGGCTGAACGACATCCAATGAACAGCTTGTCCATTCGCTCCCCCGCAGCCGATGGGAGCGGGGGAGCGACCCCGGTCGTGTTAGCGTCGTCTCCCCCAAGTTCTCGTGGTTCCCACCCCACAGGCAGTGGAAATCCATTATCCCCCTCCGTTTTCCGTCGATTTCTGTCTCATCCAACTCTTCCTTTTTCCGACCTTCTGCCAACCTCCCTCCAGTCCAGTCCGCTCACCAATACACGGACACCCGTCGGGGCGACCCCCAAGAAGTCCGTCCCGTCCCCTCTCCGGGTCTCAATCAACTCGACGGCGCCCGATGGACGTTTCCGAGTTCCGCCGACCGCTGACCGGCCCGGCCAGCCCGGCGCCCCCCGAGACCGCCGCCCATCACCACCACTCCTCCTCGGCTGCCTCCGCCTCCGTCTCGGTCTCCAGCCCCCGGGGCAGCATCGGCGGCGGCGGGGTTGTCAGCGACCCCTCGCGGAAGAGGAGCTTCAGCTCCGTCGACCAGCAGTCGCCCCTCTCCGATGAGCACCTCTCCGGTGCTGCCGCCGCCGCCGCCGCCGCCAACCGCCGCAAGTCTCAGAAGGTCAGCCGAGCGTGCGACTTTTGCAAGCAGCGCAAGGCGAAGTGCAGCGGCACGATCCCGTGCGACAAGTGCACCCGTAAAGGTCTCACCTGTGTCTACGACGCCAAGTACTCCCGGGGAAGGCCGCCCACGCCCCCGCCCTCGCACACCTCCTGGCCTGTTGTCTCCACGTCCGCCCGCCCCGGCCAAGCCTCCGGCTCGGAGGAGCCTCCCGCCATGTACCAGACGACCGAGCCGGAGGACGGGCGGACCGGCTCGGCCCCGGCAGCCGCCACCCAGTCGTCGTCGATGCGCGGCCATGTCCGCGAGAGCCAGGGCCCTGCGTCGCGCGCCTCACCGGAGCTCGGGATGGCTGAGATCCAGGGCCAGGTCTTCGACCCGACCTCGGGCGTAACCTTTCTCCACCGCGCCTGGAAGCGTCTCTCGAGACATGACGGCAACATCGTGCCCGACGACCTCAACGCATCAACGGAGAACCAGCCCCTGATGCTGGCGGGTGACAAACCCCTCCCGCCGATCACGGACGAGGACGTCGAGAACCTCGCGCTCCCCGACGCCCGGGAGCTGCAGCATCTTCTCGCACTCTACTTCGATGTTTCGATCGCGACGTACCGCGTGCTGCACCGGCCCTCGGTCGAGGCCTGGCTGCGCACCATGGTGGACAACCTCCGCCAGCGGAAGCCCGTGTGGCACGACGTCGGCCGCGGCAAGGCCTCCATCGTGCTCACGGCGCTCGCCGTGGCCACCGCGCACAACGAGAAGTCCAAGGGCTTTCACTCGCCCGAGGACGAGGCGCTCTCGCTGGCGCGCAGCGACCGGCTCTTCTGCGTGGCGCTCCAGCTCACGGAGCGCGAGACGGGCTTGCCGCGGCTCGAAAGTGCGCAGTCGCGGCTCATCCAGGTGCTGTACCTCCTGACCACGTCGCGCATGAACCGCGCGTGGTACACGTTCGGCAACGCGCTGCAGATCATATCCGCGCTGGGGATGCATCGCAGGGCGGCCAAGAAGCGGCACTTCGCGTCGGGCAGCTCGGACTACATCCTGGCGCAGTGCCGGGTGCGGACGTTCTGGACTGCGTACGTGCTGGACAAGTATTTGGGCGTGATATTCGGGAGGCCGCGGCACTACCACGACGACGACATAGACCAGGACTACCCCGACAGGATCGACGACGAGGATATGACGGCCCAGGGCCCGATTGAGCGGTTTGAGGAGCACTCGGACTGCCACATTGATGCTTTGATATGCCACGTCAAGTGAGTCTCGCCCAGTTCATGTTATATTCTTACTACCTGCCGCTTACAAACCCGTGACAGGATCGCGCAGATAATCGGAAACATCTCCAGAGAAGTCTACTCCATCAAAGCCATTTCTGAACAGGAACGCGTCGCCGCAGCCCACCGCCTCAGCGAAAAGGTCCACGAGTGGCGCGCCAGCCTCCCTCCGCATCTGGGCTCGATCCGCCCCTCGATGCTGATCCCCAGCTTCCGCCGGCAGGCGACGGTGCTCAAGCTCGCGTACTCGCACGCCATCATGCACGCCAACCGGCTCTTCCTCCTGGGCAGCGGCTCCAGCTCGGGGGGAGAGGCGCAAATTCTAGAGTGCACCAACGCGGCCCGGACGGTGCTCGAGGTCGTGGACGGCATGGCTTCCGAAGGACCCATATTCCATGCCTTCTGGTGGACGCAGTACGTTACGTTCTGCGCGCTGCTGGTGACGTACGTCTGGGATATTCAGCAGAAGCGCCGCGGGGTCGCCCTTGGTGCTGAGGACAGGGCGAGACATGCCAAGTTGATGGATTTGGCTGCAAGGTGTCAGACGCACCTTGCGCACGCGACGGCGTCTAACTCGCCTAGTCGTCGGTATGCTATTATTCTCGAGGAGTTTAGAACAGAGGGGCTTGGACAGGTGTCGCGGAAGGGCACTGGAGCGCCGTCCCAGGCTTCCCGGGCTACCTCATCACGGACGACGGCCGCCCCTTCCGCAGTAGACGCCGCCGCTCCGGTTCCGCCGGCTCCACAGCCCCGTGGTAACGGTGCGGTTACCGCCATGTCTGATGGGTTTGCTTTCAACACCGCATACGCCGACGGATCCGGAGCCGTCGATCTCATGGGACAAGGTGATGCGGGAGGTTTCCTCGGGTCCAATTTGCTGGACGAGTGGCAGACGACAGACTGGCTTGACCTCGACTCTTCGGCCTTTGGGCCCTACCTGGACATTGAAGCGAATCCGTACGCGTGGATGCCGGATATCGGCGGGTGAGAACGATGATGGAAAACAGGGATCTAAGCGTGGTTCCTGCGCGAATATTCAAAAGAGATCTATATTTGTGTCTAATCATTAAACCGTAAACTTCGTCAAGTTCTCCGGCCCTGTTTCCCTCGCCACGCGCTTGACCTCCTCCTCGCCCAGCTCCTGGAAGATATCGAAGCCCCACCTCGTCTGCCAGTTGAACCTCTTGTTCCTCTCCAGCCCGTTCAGCGCCTCGAACGCGTCCGCGGGCAGCTCGCGCACCTGGAAGTTGCTCTCTATCCTGCTGGGCGTGACGCTCTTGGGAAGCACGACGGTGCCGCGCTGGACGCCCCAGGAGGCGAGCAGCTGCCCGCCGTCCGCGCCGAGCTTCTTGCCCTGCTCGCCGACGAGCGGGTCGTCTACGGTGCGGGGCTCGCCCGTCTGGTTGTTGCCGAGGGGCGAGTAGGCGGCCAGCTGGATGCCCTTGGACTTGCAGTAGGCGAGGAGGTCCGGCTGCTGGAGGTAGGGGTGCGCCTCGACCTGGTTCACCGCGGGGATGGTCTTGGTCTTCGTCAGGAGGTCCTCGATGCGCTGCTTGGTGAAGTTGGAGACGCCGATGGCGCGGACCTTGCCCTTCTCGACGAGCTTCTCCATGGCGGCCCACGTCTCCGCGGGGTCGATGTCGGCGAGCTCGAAGACGCCGTTGGAGTCGATGGGGAACCACTTGCCCGACGGCTTGAAGGCTCTGGACGGGCTGTTAGCTTCTAGAGATCTCGGTGTGAGATAGGGCATTACTCACACGGGCCAGTGCATCAGAAACAGGTCGAGGTAGTCAGTGCCCAGGTCCTTGAGCGTCTTGTCGACGGCCGACTCGACGTCCTCGGCCTTGTGCATGGTGTTCCACAGCTTGCCGGTGAGGAAGATGTCGGAGCGGGGGACTCCGCTCTTGCGGATACCCTCGCCGACCTCGGCCTCGTTGCGGTAGATGGCGGCGCAGTCGATGTGGCGGTACCCCGAGCGGAGGGCCGTCTCGACGGCGCGCTCGACCTCGTGGGGGCCGGCCTGCCAGGTGCCGAATCCCACGGCGGGGATCTTTCGGCCGGTGTTCAGGGTGAAGTGCGTAGGGAGAGGCATCTTAGATATTGTTGGGGTAAGACGGGACAGGGGTCGGTCGTATGTTGGATTGCCGTATAAGTGATGGTGGTGAGGGGTTACGACTTGGAGAGGGATGATATGCTGGAACAGGTGACTTTACGGGCCGGACAAGACGACAATAAATCGGTTTCAGCCACGGTGCTACTTGACGAAAAATAAGATACAGGTGGCTCCTCAGATGCTGCCCCAGTATCATCGTGGATAGCATCGTGGAGATGGATTTTGGTGTTGACGGATTCTTATCCTTGACATCGCCACATCCCGGTCGTCGATAAACATATCCGTCGATACCCGCCCGCACAGTCCTCGATATCCGCCATCGCAACCAACAACACCAACGGAGACGCGGATTCCCGTCCCCCGCAGACGGAGACCCTCCTCCGCATTGCTGCCATCGCCACCGGCATCCACTGGGGAGCGTCACATCCGGGGATCTGAATGGCGGGGAGCGCATCACCGGCGTCGGAATAATGGCCGAGATAGATCCCCCCGGAAAACCTTCTCAACACCCTCAAAAAGAAGATGGTTTGCATATCCTCTAACTTGACAGCATCTCGTCACAACCACCGCACGTCCCGACAGCCAGAGATACCGAGAGCGAGACAAAAAGAGAAGAGAGGAAACAGAAAGGTAGGGTAGCTGTTGACGATACAGTATACTCACCACCCCCTCCAACTCCTACAAACTCTTCTCATACTTTGGATGAACCGCGTGCATCTACAACCACCATGAGCCCCCCCTCAGTCTACGGTCCCACGAGCGCGGAGCTGCCCGGCTCCAGCCTGGCGACGGACCCCATCGCCGACTGCGCCGCCGCCGCCGTGCAGGACTGGGACAACGACGACAGCACGCTCAAGACGGTCGACGAGCTGGTGCGCCGGCGCGCCCGGGCGCACCCGGACCGCGTCATCGTCTCGTACCCGTCGTCCGGCATCAACTACGTCGACTACACGATGCGGCAGCTCGACGTGTTCGCCTACCGCGTCGCCAAGTTCTACGAGCAGCGCATCCCCAGCCGGCTCACCTCGGACGAGAAGCCCACAACCGTGGCCGTCTTGGGTCCTTCTAACTTTGACTACCTCGTCACCATGCTGGCGCTCACCAAGCTCGGCCACACGACGCTGTTCTTGTCGACGAGGATCTCGCAGGAGGCTGTTGAGTCTCTCATCACGGTCACCGGCGCAAAGTACCTGCTGGCGGATATTAGGTATCTTGAGACCGCCGAGGGCGCGAAGCAGATGCTTCCTCATCTCGATGTCTTTGAGATCGCTGGGCAATCAACGTACGACTTTCCCATCGAGGTCCACGCCGATACCCGGTTGGACTACGGCCGGGATCTGTCGGTCGAGACGGAAAACCTGATCTACATCATTCACTCCAGTGGTAAGTTGGCAAATGCGAAGTCTCGGTTTGATTCTACTTGATACTAACAAACCCAGGCTCAACCGGCTTGCCCAAGCCAATCTACCAGACGCAAAAGTCCGCCATCGCCAACTACTCCAGCAGCATGGAGATGAAGGCCTTCATCACGCTGCCGCTCTACCATAACCACGGCATCTGCAACCTCTACCGCGCCATCTACTGCGGCAAGCCCATCCACCTGTACAACGCCGACCTCCCCCTGACGCGGGAGCACCTCACGGGCATCATGCGCCGGCACCGCTTCGAGATCTTCTACGGCGTGCCCTACGCCCTCAAGCTCCTCGCCGAGACGGACGAGGGGATGGACCTGCTCCGCCAGCTCAAGGTCGTCATGTATGGCGGCTCCGCCTGCCCGGACGACCTCGGCGACGCCCTCGTCGACAACGGCGTCAACCTCGTCGGCCACTACGGCGCGACGGAGGTCGGCCAGCTCATGACCTCTTTCCGCCCGCCCGGCGACAGGGTGTGGAACTACGTCCGCGTGCACGACAAGTTGGAGCCGTACATCCGCTGGATCCCGCGTGGGCCGAACCTGTTCGAGTGCTGCGTTCTGCCGGGCTGGCCGTCCAAGGTCGCGACGAACCAGGAGGACGGGTCGTACTGCACCAAGGACCTGTTCGAGCCGCACCCGACGATCCCCAAGGCGTGGAAGTACATCGCCCGCCTGGACGACACTATCGCGCTCGTCAACGGCGAGAAGTTCAACCCGGTGCACATGGAGGGCACCATCCGCTCCAACAAGAACGTCACCGAGTGCGTCGTCTTCGGCGTCGGCCGCCCCTCGCTCGGCGCGCTGATCGTGCCCGCCCCCGCGCTGGCCGGGAAGACGGAGGAGGAGATCCTCGACGTCGTCGGCCCCGTCGTCGAGGCGGCTAGCAAGAACGTCGAGGCCTACGCCCGCGTCTCGAGGAACATGATCAAGCTGCTGCCGCACGACTGCGCGTACCCGCGGACCGACAAGGGCAGCGTCATCCGCCAGGCGTTTTACAAACGATACGCCCAGGAGATTGACGAGGTCTACGACTGGGCCGATGCCGGCAGCGGCGACCTTAAGAAGATGACCCTCGACGAGCTCAAGGACTTTGTCCGCCAGGGCCTTGTTCAGACGCTGGCTAAGAAGGTCCAGCTGGATGATGACACCGACTTCTTCTCTCTCGGCCTCGACTCGTTGCAGGCTATCCAGATGCGCTCCGACATCCTCAGGACTGTCGACGTTGGCGGCAACAAGCTCGGCCAGACTGTCGTGTTCGACCACCCCTCGATCAACAAGCTGAGCTCTTATCTGTACAGCCTCGGGTCCGGTGAGGGCGTCCAGTCGCATGTTCCCATCGAGACTGAGATGAGGGAGCTCATCGAGAAGTACGACACCTTTGGATCCGCGGAGACGGCACCCAGGTCTTCCATCGTATGCAGAATCCTTCCCCTTCTCGTCATCTCACAGTTACTGATCTCTCTCCCAGGCCGTCACTGGTGCCACCGGCTCCCTCGGAGCCCACGTCGTCGCCAAGCTCGCCGCCGACCCGACCGTCAAGACCATCTACTGCTTCACCCGCGCGAACTCCGGCGACGACGCCGCCCGCCGCGTCAAGAGCTCCCTCATCCAGCGCCGCGTCTACCACACCCTGCCCGCCTCCTCCCGCCGCAAGCTCGTCGCCCTGGCCACCGACCTCGCCGACGCCAAGCTCGGCCTCTCCGAGACAGCGTACGGGCAGGTCAAGCAGGATCTCCGCACCGTCATCCACTGCGCCTGGTCCGTCAACTTCAACATGCGCCTCTCGTCGTTTGAGAAGGGCAACATCGCGGGTGTCAACCACCTCATCGCGCTCTGCAAGGCCGCCGGCGAGGGCGCCTCTTCCACAGCCACCTTCAACTTCTGCTCCTCCGTCAGCACCGTCGCCCGCGCCACGACCATCCCCGTCCCCGAGTCCGTCCCGGACCTCGAGTGGGCGCAGGGCATGGGCTACGCGCAGTCCAAGTGCGTGGCAGAGAACCTCTGCGCCCGCGCGTCCGCCCGCTCCGGCGTGCGCGCCCGCGTCCTCCGCATCGGCCAGATCGTCGCCGACACCCAGCACGGCGTGTGGAACGCGACGGAGGCCGTGCCCATGATGCTCCAGACCGCCATCACCGTCGGCGCCCTGCCCCGGCTGAGCGAGACGCCCTCCTGGCTGCCCGTCGACACCGTCGCGCAGGCCGTCATCGACATTTCTGTCTCTGACGCCGGCGGTGTCTTTACGAACGTCGCGAACCCCAAGATGTTCAGCTGGGCAGGCGACCTGCTCCCCGCGCTCCGCGCCGCGGGGCTCGAGTTCGACGAGGTCGAGCCGCGGGAGTGGATCCGCCGCCTGCGCGCGTCGAACCCGGATCCGGCGGCGAACCCGCCCATCAAGCTGGTTGACTTCTTCGCGTCCAAGTACGACAAGGACGAGTTCGCGCCGTCCAAGACGTACGTCACCGACACGGCGTGCTCGCTGTCCCCGGCCCTCGCCGAGGCCCCTGTGCTCGACCAGCGGCTGGTGGACAACTTTGTCCGGTACTTCAAGGCCAACCACTGGGTCAAGCAGCAGACTACGAGACCCTCTAAGACGGTTGTCCTGGTCGCCGGCCCCTGCGGAAGCGGCAAGTCCACGCTCGCGTCGTCGCTCGCGTCCTGGCTTAAGGTCCCCTTCGTCGAGGGCGACTCGCTGCACTCAAAGGCTGCTGTTGATAAGATGGGCGGCAGCGAGGCGCTGACGGACGACGACCGCTCGCTGTGGCTCGGCCGCGTTGGTAAGAGGGCGGTCGAGGCGCTCGAGGATCTGGGATACGATTCTGTCGTCGTGAGCTGCTCGGCACTGAAGCGGACGTACCGCGACATCCTCCGGGACGTCGTTGGCAAGCTCGACGGCGCGCGGGTTGTCTTCCTCGATCTCCAGTGCGACCCCGAAACGCTTAAGAGCAGGATGGAGGAGCGGAAGGGGCACTACATGCTCGCCAGCATGGTCGAGAGCCAGGTCGGCGTGTACGAGGCCGCCGGTCTGGAGGAGCTAGATGTGCTCCCCATCGAGGGCGAGGGCTCGCCGGAGGAGGTGTTTGCGGAGGCGAAGTGGCTGCTTGAGCAGATTGGATTCAAATGATGTGCTTTTCGCGGAAGACAAGACATCACAGCATGAGAAGAGATGATTTTTGGCGTTTCAGAGAGGGTACATGGGATAATCACTCATACATAGCATTTGCTTAGCATTTCCTTCTAGTAGAACATAAAAGACCAATATTAAATGGGATATCAAAGATAAAAACTATGCATTCCCGTCGAATCTCGTGATCAGCCTTCCTCCATAATCGCACAGGTAGTGATATTCGCTGCTAGTATGCCGAAAAAGAAAAAGAAACGTTGTTGCTGTACGAAATGCCAGATGCGCCTGTGTACGATCCTTGTCGGGTACTTGAATCTCGTCACGTAGTATGCAATATGCTCATGCCGTGTGAATCCTGTCGTCCGAATACTCGCAGCAAATCATGAACCCGGTCCGCGACGTGTGGAGGGCCTGGACGCTCTGGATCATCCCGCGCCCCTCCGCCTCGGGTATGTTGTTCGTGAACCATCCTTTCCTAACGCATTCGTGCTTCTCTATATTCATCCCGAGGTCCAGTGACGGTCGCCGGCCGGTCCCGTGCTTGTGTCTGGGTGGGGTTAGGGGCGGGATGACCTGCGCGAGAGGGCACTTCCACGAGAAGATTTTGGAGCAGGTGTGGCAGTAGTAGGTTTCTGTCCGGCCCTGGGCGACCAGGTCCCTCGTGAGGGTGAAGAGGAAGAGATGGCGCTCGCGGCGGGTGATGCGTCGCAAGATGCGGTGGAAGAGGAGGGCGTAGAGGGGTTTGCAGGTGAGCGCGAGGCACAGCGCCGTCCCTGCGGGGAGGTGATCCGCGATCTCGAAGACGATGTCTGCTGGCTTCTCGAGGAGATCTTTGAGGGTGAAAGTAGGCGATGTCGCGGCGGTCACTGCGATATTGTGCATGGCTTCAACGGCGCCGCAGGTGGCAAGGTTGTTCAGGTAATTTTTCGGAGGAGCCCCCCACGGGATGGGCGGTTTTGTTCAGTCTTTGCTTTTCTCGAAGCACGGCCGCGCGATCGAAATGTTCTTTTGACGTGTGTGAAGGTCTGTGGGATCTGCGTGACAGGCGACCTCCGGGCGCGCGACAGCTTTGACTCGGACTTTTGCGATGGCCAAGGGCTTGGGGGGAGGGTCTGAACATACATGTCATCGCGCTGACCGGACCACCGGGTCAGAGAGGTTGGTTCCAGGACCTATTTTGCTTGCGCCATTGACGACATCACACCCGCGTCGCGATGGCTCACTGGGATATCAAGGTTGCTTTGCGGTGTGGATGCAGATTGTGGCGACAGAACAGATCCCTAACGGCCAATCATTGTTGTCCAAATGAACGAGGCTCGGAGATGGTGATGTGAGTTCAACGTGAGGCCATCGCGAAGTTTAACTTATGGGTATTGGAGCCTGTTGCCTGGCTATGCCACGTTCCATTCCGCCAACCACGGCGTCAACCCGCAGGGCCGGCAGACGTGGCTTGAACACCAACAGTCAAAATTTCAAGGCATCTAAATAGAAAATTTCAGACACCGCTTTCCCGTATGTGGCGTCAAATTGGACTGTCCTGGTGATCATGTGCTCTTCAATAATACCAAGAATCAGCGGAAGGGTTGCAACTAGAAGGCCCTGCCTGATGACTGGACTTAAGAAATGCTCTCACCATGTTTCTGACCCGTCTGTTTCAAGTATATGAACTCATTCATAGTGTTCCAAAAAGCAGCTATGGATCATAAAGAATATGCTGGGATTTGCAAAGGTAGTAGGTTAACTGTTGGAAAAACAGGTAAAGCAGATAAACAAGTCTGGGGCGTAATACGGTATACCGTATGGTCTTCTCGAAATGGTTGCTGATTCTTCTTGTATTTACGAGAATAGCTCTAAGTCGGGCGGTATGCTTAACGGACCTACGTCCGAAGTACGTACCGCTGACATCGGCAGTCACGTGACATAATCACGTGATATCCGGTTGATCCTCGGCCCCTACGGCCGAGGGCCTTGGCCGGTGCCATTGCAGCTATTCCGACATTAACGTTTCAGGTAACTACTTACACCGGAGTTTTCGGGCTTCTCTCACTGAGGTTGAGAACATGAACCACCAACATGACTCGAAGCAACTACAAGCCCGTAAATTAAATAAAAGCACCTTTATCTAAGATCTTATCATTCCATTCAACCTTCTCCCCGGAAAAACATGCGAGCTGTTCGGAAGTCGATACATTACACCGTGAGCGGGCGCGAGGCTGTTGACGGAATCAAAATGCAGCAGAGAGTGGCGCGGAAGCAATTTGCATCCGGGCGATCACACAATCCACCATGACCGGAACCATTTTGACAATCGCATTGTGCCATTTGAAATAAAAGCATCCCCCGTTCAAGAAAAATATGTGATTCCAGATAATGTCACACTGCTGATGGATTGAATGGCAAAGTAAAATGATAATACCCCGTTCTCGTTTGTTCTCCAGATTCTTCAAAGTCCCGTACAGCACCACCACGATACCCCCCAATGCCGGCATCTCCACAATGTCGAAAATCCAGCAAGTCTTGATCCATCTGCTCGACGAAGCAGACAGCAACTCGTCAGAGAGCCACCACACGCACGGCAGCAACTGCCATCACCACCATCACAGCCACATCAAGGAGCAGCTCGATGATTTGGAACCCTCCAGCCACCTGCGGCTGCTCCAGCAGCTCCTCTGCGTGCGGCAGCCGATCCCGCCTCTCCCCGAGAACATCTCGGACGGTATAGACTCGCTCCTGCGGCAGCAGGCGTCGCACAGAGTACTGACTCTGGCCGGATCGATACGGCCGACGCGAACGATCAAGCGCCACGGCGGCAACGGCTCCCGCGATGTCGGGCTCGCGCTCTGGCAGGGCGACATCACGACCCTCTCAGGCATCACCGCCATCACCAACGCCGCCAACGGCCAGAGTCTCGGGTGCTTCCAGCCCTCGCACCGATGCATAGACAACGTGATCCACTCATGGGCCGGGCCCCGGCTGCGCGACGAGTGCTACCGCGTCATGGAGTCCAGAGGCAGGGAAATCGAGCCCGGCGAGGCCATTGTCACCAAGGGCTACTGCCTCCCCGCGGCCCACGTCGTCCACACCGTCGGCCCGCAGCTCCAGCGCGGCGCGAAGCCGACGACAGCGCAGACGGCGCATCTCGCGCAGTGTTACCGCTCGGTACTAAGCGCCGTGGAGACCCTGCCCGCGGCGCCCGACGAGAAGAAGATCGTAGCCTTCTGCGGCATCTCAACCGGCCTCTTCGCCTTCCCGGCGCGAGACGCGGCGGGCGTCGCGGTCGAGACGGTCGCGGAGTGGCTCGAGCAGCACTCGGATACGAGCATCACCGACGTCGTGTTCAACACCTTCACCGACGAGGACCACGCCATCTACAAGGAGATCCTGGCATCCTCGCCTCACGAGGAGCCGCTCCGGCGGTCGCCGAGTCCGCCAAGCGCGAATCAACCGCGATCGACGTCGTCATCGCCGCCGATCGTGAAATGCGGCTCGCTGGAGCGCGCGAGGGAGTGGCTCAGGACGACGGACGCCGTCGTCGTGAGTGCGGGTGCGGGGCTGTCTGCCTCCGACGGGTTGGACTACAACTCGACGGCGCTCTTTGCGAAGCACTTCCCCGGGTTCCTGAAGTACGGACTGCGCACGTTGTATAGCGTCTTTGGATACAGCGGCTGGCCGAACGAGCAGGTGCGCTGGGGATACTACTTCACTCACCTGAACATGGTTACGGACTGGCCCAAGTCGCCCATGTACGAGAGACTCATCTCCTGGCTGGCTGGGTTCGGTGACAAGGCGCACGTGAGGACGTCCAACGCGGATGGTCTCTTCTTGGCGAACGGATTGCCTGCCGAGAGGTTGTCGACGCCACAGGGATCGTACACGGTCCTCCAGTGCCTCAACAACTGTAGGCCGGACGCGACGGTGCCCTCCGCGCCGCTCGTCGCCGACGCGCAGGCGTCCCTGGACCGGGAAACTCAGGCCCTGACGGACCCGGGCAAGGTGCCCCTCTGCCGATTCTGCGGCGGCAAGATGAACATCTGCGTGCGGGCGGGTCATTGGTTCAACGAGGCGCCCTTCAGGGGTGGCGAGGCCAGGTGGAAGCGATTCCGAAAGGAGGTTCTGCAGCAGCAAGCGGGCGAGGGCGAGGGGGACGGGATGACGGTTATCCTGGAGCTTGGCGTCGGCATGTCGACGCCGGGGGTGCTGAGGTGGCCCAACGAGGACCTTGTCATGAGGGGCGAGGGGCGAGTGAGGCTCGTGAGGGTGGGCATGGGACCTGAGACGGCGGTGCCGTGGGATCTGGAGGAGGCTGGGCTGGCCACGAGCATCGACGGGGACATTACGACCGTCGTAAGAGAGCTGCTCAGGGGCGCCGAGGGGGACGAGAGTTAGGACGGAGTAGTTGGAGGGAGAGGGAGAGGAACCATTGGCACCCGATGTTGGACGACTTAACGACCAAAAACATCGGTCGATGGGAAAGGGCGTCTCATCCGTAGCGTCAGATGATAGGACGAAGGCGCACCATCGGAGCCTATCTGACGAAGCTTTCCCTAGCCCGTCGATGCCTCTCGAGCCTTACAGGCCGGTGAATCTCAAGGCGAAATGTCAGAAACGTGCCTCACAAGATAGTAACTGTGGACCTGCATTCTGCAGACGTTCCATAGGAGACGAGGCAAGGTGGTTGGGGGGCATGGGCCTTGTTTGGATTTGTTCCTGCAGGCTGCATGAACTCACAACTTTGGGCAAATGCTTCGCCAGGGTCAAGCTTTCCGCGCCGAGAATAAAATCCTCCGAGGGATTCGGGGAGAAAAAGGCTTTCCCCCTGAGCTGAGTCTATTGTGGCGAAGTTTTCCCGCGCCCAGAGAGTAAGAGGTGCCATGTAACCAACCTAACGCCAACAGAAACGGCGTGCCCTGGCCACTCCCTGGTCTTTCGTCCTTGGCGTGTAATGCAACATTCAGCTACGACTGTTCGTATGAGTAATAGATGTTAGACGAGTTGAGCCGTCGGTATGATTGAGCGAACTGTACGGATAGGTGCCTCATGTTTGGAACGTTGACACTGCCGACCTTTCACGTTGCGGCGTTGCCTGCCCGCCTCAACCTTCCTCACCAGCCTCCGTCATCAGCCCGGCTTGTGCGGGCTGGTGGGTAAAGGAAGCCAGAGTAGTAGGGCGCGCGGGCTTGGAGTTCTTGGCAAGAGGGAGATCAAACTCGCTTGCAGCGTCAGGGCGCGTCAGGTCTCGTGCGTGGGCATCCCCCAGTCGAGGCCTGGCGACTCGCGTGCATCCCCTCCCGCCGCTGCCCGAAAGTTGCCCGCAAACAACGGATCGGGGCTGGGCTCCGCCTTGATGCGATTGGTCGCCCAGATGGTGATTGATCTGCGGCAGGCATCTCTGGTGCGGGAATGCAAATCGGTTTTTGTTAAAGGGGGAAATAATAGCCCTATTTGCTTGGGCTGGTAGGGGAAGACCGGGCGGAGCAAAAGGGGGTCAATCGGGACCCACCGGAAGCAATCGGCCGAGGCGTGTGGGGCCGCCCAGCCGGGCCTCGGCCCCGAGTGCGCCGGGGCTGAGCACGATGGCACTCAAGCCGGCAGAAACGCTCCGCCTAAGAAAGAGGCAAAACGTCTGTGAGCGACGACTAGTCAAAATTCTGTCGGTAAACCGACTAGCCGGTTGCCCGGAAACGGCTCCAAGAAACGCTCTCTCACAAGATGCGCGCGCTCGTCGCATAGGGCGGCCCTGGATTCGCTCGCCCATCAGGAAAAAGGAGAATTTGCCGCCGTGTTTCCAACCGTATCGACCAAGCTTATTTCGTCCTCCACAGATTCTCCACTGTTCCATGTTGCGGGCCCAACGGGCTAAAGTGTGTGAGTGCACAGGTACAGGCGCGGCGGCGACTCAGCAACGGTTGCAGCACCGCATTTCTCTACGGAATCGCTACGACTGGAGCATCTCCCGCCCGTCTGAGCGGGCTTTACCCCTGTTACATCTGGTCACCCGCCTCGTGAGAGCCTGAGAGGGGGGAGAGCGGAGTGGTGGGTGTCGGGAACCTCCTGTGCCTGCATCGGAGACGCGGGCAACCGACGCACCCTGTCCCGGGCGCCCTCCAATGACGAAGCGCGCGTACTCCCCCAGATCTGCTTGCGTGATGCCCTTCCCTGACCGGGAGAGGAGAGCGCATCAGAAACGAGAAACGCATCCCGGTGGGATCGAGACGTTGGCGCCAGGAACTCGCCGTCGGCTCATGCAGTTTCGTCTTTGTTGTCGTCGTCTCCTTCGCGCCGCGGGCATCGTGGTTCCTGGAAGATGATTCACGGGATCAACGAAGCGATTGCGCCCCGGTGCTCATCCTCAAGTTCTGTTCCTGCGGCGGTGGATGCTATGCGTCGCTCGCTATGCATCCTGTCTGGTCCCGCATCGATCCAAACCCCCAAACCTCCGGCTGGAGACGCAATTCAGCGCCCTCCCTTGTTCCCGCGTGGCCCTCCATTAACCTATCGGGAATGGTGTTTAAGCCTAACTTGTGCGGGCAACGCTTATTGCCCCCCCATTCCTTTCCGAGTCAAGTGTTTGTGGCCTCTCCACGGAACCCCAATGGGGACAAAGATCTACCACACCGGCACGCAGGATGGAAGTAAGAAAAGGGCAATCGACGGGAGCGGCGAAAAGCTTGCCCTGGCGGTGCCTGGCACTAGGCGCTAGTTCCCGCGAAGAATATGCTGTATGCTGCATAGCATCGCTGCGTCCTGCAGGGACTCTCCGTCTTTCCCGTCTTTGCCGCTATTCCCATGCCTCTCGAGCCACCTCTCTCTTCCGACATTCCGTCCCGCATATGCGTGGCATTGGAGAAAAGGGGCCCGGACTCAGGACGACGTTGACGGGCATGAAAGTGCCCAACATGACATCTCAACTTGGCAGCGAGCCGTATCCACAATATGCGCCGCTGTCGTTTGTCCAAGTTCCTGGTTGGTAAACGGTCGGTCGTTGTCTTTGTTCCAGAAGAATTGAGATGATAGCCGTCAGAGTGTGATTCTCCATCGCTCGTCTCTCTTTGGCTGGGCCTCGCTGCTACTCTGTACGACAGTTCACTAATGGACGAACTTTGCCAGAGGCCGAGCGCGCTGCCCAGAAGGTCGAGCACCACCCGCTTCGTCTCGCCCTTCCCGGCAACGAGGCATTCATCGTATGCCGCACGGGCTGTCTAGTCTGCTCTCGGCCAAGGGTTGTTTGATCTCGGAAGGGGTATCGCAAACGTCCTTGGGGACTTGGGGCTGGGGAGAAGGACAGGGAAGAGCCGAGTAAAGGCAGGGGAAGGTGGCGCAGATCCTGGAACGTCTCTTCACATCGTCACATCAAATCAAATCACGTCCCATCGTCACCGTACGCCGGGATCCCAAATGTATGTGGGATGTGCGACAAACGTTTTTCTGATCTGCGACAGTGTTTCTCCCCCTCCCTGTTCCCTCCCTCCCGCGCGATCGCGATGCGATTGGCTCGTCAACAAGGTTTGCACCCCTGTCGCGCTTTTTCCACACAGAGCCTCTCTCTCCGAATCGGTGAAGGCTTAGTTTCGAAGTCGTCTCCATCGTGAGATGGTCCTCGCCGTCGCCGTGTTTGGCCTCATCTTTTTTGCGTCCGCAGTCCAAACAGTACGCTTGATTCTTGGAAGGGCTTTCTGCTGCCAGCTGGAATCGGCGAGAGAAGGACCGGGGGCATGAGAGGAGACCGGAGGAGTTCTGCCTGACGAGACTGGATAGAGAAGACTGGACCGCGAAAGCACCGGACGGTGGAACGTGCAGCCCAACCCCTGGTATCATCGAGACTGGAGATTGCTCCTCTTCCATGTGGTAGGAGTGCAAGTAAGGCAAAAACCGTGTAATGGGGTGTATAGACACCGGATGTCGTGAGAGTTTCTGAACTACAAAAGCACACGACGTTCCCATCTCTTTCCAACTTTCTTTTCTCATCAGCATCAACAGTCTTCAGCAGTTTTTCATCTTCAGCCTTACTCTCTCTTTAGTCTTTCCTCCTCCGGCAGGATATCCCTAGTCTTACCTCCTCTGGCAAGGAGCTTTTAGTATTTACTACATCACCTACAAATTAGTCACAATGTCTCTCAGAACCGCCGTTGCCGCTTCTCTCCTGGCCGCTGCCCAGCTCGTTGCTGGACACGGTGCCATCATCGCCGCTCAGGGTGAGCTCGGTGGCACTGGCATGGCCCTCGGCATCGACCCCAACACTCCCCGCGACGGAACTCGCCGCGACCCCTTCCAGGCGGACGCTACCCGCTTTAAGGGCAACCAGGCCGACACCTTCGGCGAGACCATCGGCGCTGGTGACAACGATTTGGAGACTGGCACCAAGACCATTATGGCCTTGACCGGCGACCAGCTTCCTCAGGTCCGCGCTGGCGGCACCATTGACATGACCCTCCACCAGGTCAACGGTGATGGTGGCGGTCCCTACGACTGCATGATCAACGGCGACGCCACTGGCGCCACCTGGACCAATATCAACGTCATTACCACTCCTCCGGGCCAGAACTCCCGCAACCGGGTAAGTAACAGTCATATGACACTGTCACAAGCAGCTTTTAACAGTCACTACAGGCCGGTGCCATGACCGACTTCCCCATGAAGGCTCAGATCCCCGCCGACCAGACTTGCACCGGTACCGTCGCCGGACAGAACAACATTTGCCTGGTCCGTTGCCAGAACGCCGCTCGCGCCGGCCCCTTCGGCGGCATTGTGCCCGTCCAAATGGCCCAGGCCGGCAACACCCCGGCTGCGGCTCGCCGCAACTTGGCTCGCTCCATTCAGGAGACCGAGAAGGCCTTCAAGCGCATGATGAAGCGGGCCGTCGAGGCCGAGGAGGACGAGGAGTAAACTGGGAGGTCCGCACTGCACATATTCCAAGAATGAGGCTTGAGGCGGGATTTGGTCTTTCTTTTTTGATGGATGATCTTCACTTGTAACAGTACTGGACTACTGAATAATGAGACAATGACTGCCTGCTCTGGCTGGAGTATGGACTTCTAATTACTGTTCCCAATTGCCGATCTTGTGATATCGCGTTCAGCTCCATCTTATGCTTCATTCTCGGTTCAACATCCGCTTTGTACCCCAGGGCTCTTCCTCCGTCGCGCTGGCGAAATCTATCAATGTCTCTCGTAAGAATCGCATATCTTATTAATGATCTTTTCCAGAATTTCTCACAGACGTGAGACTTCCACTCTCCCATCAACCAGTTGTCTTCCATTCCCCGCCTCCCAGAACGGTTTAGCCGGCTCATCTCTGAGACTTGATGTCGGATGAGCTCAAAACCTTGACATCTCCTCTCGCTCTGATGCGCACTCAACTCACGACGGACTGAAAGACCGGTCGGCGCACCTTGGTGGCTCATGGGACGTGAAACGAAACAGCAGCCCATTATCCAACTGAGCGAGCACACACTTCAGGGAACCTAGTCATAGCGTAGTGCGACGTGTTGCTAAAGTTGCGCGAAATGAAACGTCGTTTCTATTTCAGATGAATTAGGAGAGGTGGGCTGGGGAATTGGGGGATCGGGTCAGGAAACGGAAAAAATTAAGAAAAATGTTTTAAGCTTTTTGTTCCTGGGAGGGAGGGATCTGAAGATAAACGCCGTCATCGTCGGCACTCACTCCCAACTATCTCGTTTGACAGCCGATTTAAGCTCATGGACCAGGCTGTCGGCTCGTCTTCTTAGTTGCGGACCTGCAGCTTTCCCTTCACGGAACGTTGGAAGTCCGGTAAGGGAGGGCTGGGTTTCCCATTAGTACGCAGAAAAGACCTTGAAGGGTGGAATGTGGAGGTGAAGAGGAGGGACCTCTGATCTTCAAAGCCCATCATAACATCCAATGTGCGTAATAACACCGCTGGGACCGCATGGGCGGGGGTGAGAAGAGGCCAGACGGACGATCGTGTGGCCCATCCACAATAAAAGCGCAACGAATATGATGGTCCAAGCCCGTTTCTCGTTCTCCATAGTGGAGCGATGATTCGTCGGGAATTCGGGAGCAGTACCACCATGTCGGTCTTCGAGCGCGCTTCCCACGGCAGACGCGGCATTTGCCACAAAAAACGGTGTGCCACGGTCATGGCCGGCTCACATCGTGGCCTCGGTCGCTCCCACACGGAGAAAACACGGGGCCAACTAAAAAGTCCATCGTGGGGGGGAGAAAGGTTTTTGGTGTGACAAAGAATCCAAAAATAATCGCTTCAGAAACTTTGATTCTGACAGAGCCATGACGATCTCGAGCGTGCGATGTAATGGCATGGATGCACGTGCGGGCGTCGAAGCTGTGTCGTCAACCGTGGAAATCTGCCCGGGGCCTAAACGCTTTGCTTAGCACGATGCTCGCGCCTTGACATTCATCAGTGAGAGTTAGTGAGAACGTCTGTGGCTCAGGCAGAAACCCGAGTAACTCGTGAAGAGTAGGGGACGCATGAGCATTTCGACGTAAAAGGTAAGTTTAACTCTTGAGTCTCTCATCCATCATTCTACTGTGATACCCCTAATCTGTCCACTTTTACTTTCAGCGGATCTCTTTGTGGTCCAACGCATCAGTCCTTAGCCGCAATATCATGGACTTGGAAGCTGTTCGCTACATGTCTTTACCTGCCAGCTCATCGGCGGTAAAGTCCGCAATGTTTATGCTGTTATTATGAACGTCTTGACGAAGTGGTCGAGCCGCAGTTTTAGTCGCCTTTTGCAGCTGCGAACTTCGACATCGAGAAGGTCATGCAACAAGTTGGCCCATATACAAACACAGAAGTCTGGAGTCTTAAGAGAATTGTCGCAGTACCAGCTTAATAATTGCTGAGACTCTGCTTCTATTGGCGATTCTTCTGCCTATCAACAGTTTCCCCAGATTGCATTCCGGTTGTCCCAGAGATTTCAATGGGTTGGTTGCCGTCGAACCAATGTTCCAGCGAAGATTCCACACTTTTTTCTTCCTCTGCCCAGATGCGCCGATATCCTCCTGTGCAAATAGGGTATGCAGCATTTCAAAAGAAAAGTGTATCTGTTCTATTCAGCATGTGAGGCCAACACATCGGACTGCGGTCCGAGAGCATGGAGTTGAACCTTGACTTAACTGAACTTTTACCCAAGGGCGAACGCTATAGAACACTAAGAGAACCTTAGCATCCGACTATTCCCAATGTCATTTTTTCTTTTACATCTGGTCTTGCAGGCCACAATTATGGGACGTCGTAGCTCAGCGTCACCTTGCCTTTGTATTATCAGCTGGCTTAGCTGAATGACGGCAATAAGCCGACATGACAGCTGTTCTCTCCAATCTCTTTCCAATAACTGCACTTTGACTTTATCTTAGTATCCTTTCCTCCTCGCTTCCAAGTCTCCAGAACAGGTCGATATTCGCAACCTGCATGTTGACGAAGAACATCAACTGAGGTCGCTGTAGTCGCCGGCCTTCGAGAACTCGTGGGTTCCACAAGCAAGTGTGACTACAACCATTGACTACAACCTCCGAAATATGCCCAACAATCTTTTGATTGCAACCCTCATTGCTCAATGAAATGGTCGAAGGCGATTAAGCCCTGCTTGACCCAGGGCAGCGTGCTAAGTTAAGCTCGATCCGATGACATTCGGGAGCCAGCGCTCAACTGTACTTAGTCGCCAGATTGACAAGAGCCGCCGGTATTCAAGAACTAAACGATTGACACAATGATGCAATTGTCGGGGCTCAAAGACATGGGCCCCGAATGGTCACTGCTGGAGCCATCACGTCTGCATCTTTCGGTGCTCAATTTCCCGATATCAGTGCCATATTAGACAAGATCGGCGTCCTATCTCGGTGCCAAGTATGCAAGTGCGTCCGCGTAACATTCTCGGCCGATAATGCATCCCATGCCACCTGGAGCAGGCAGTCGGTGCCATGGCAGATACGTTATCTCCAGCCAAGAGATCTGGGCCTGCGGTTACCCAGTTTTGAGTCTTGGCGAGTTCCCGTCAACTCGACAACCCTCTCCACAAGTCAGGGACCGGGGCACACTTTTCACCGCTATTATTCTCGGTGCCGAGAACGAGAGGCCATAAGGGTTCTCGGTGCTCGGAGACAACGAGAAAGACTCTTCGAATGTTGCGGATTTGAATTGGAGACTGAACAGAATTTTTCTTTGGACGGGCGAAGAGTTCCTCCGCTGAGTTCTGCGTCGCAACCAAACTGGATACAAAAGGTTTTGAGTTGCCATATGGGGGGGCTCTAGGCCTCCATATATCCACCCGGGATCCTCGTTTCCTGGAGTCGGAGTGCAGCCCATTACCTAACACCCCTGAAGCGAGTGCCGCTCAAATTATCCAGTTTCCTCTTTCTCATGGCCCCGATAATCGCCATCGCTCGCCACGCAAGTCTAAGGCCATTCTGATGCAGGTCAACCAGGCTCAGACAGAATAAGAAGGGGTATTTGGCGATAAGAGAGACGAGAGAGCCGATAGTCGCTTCCCCCAGAGCCGGCTTTCCCGCGGTTCCGATGCCGGGACTGTAACCAAGACCGGCCCGGCTCCATGTCTACAGAGTCGCATCCCGCCAAGACGCCAGCGATATGAGCTTTCCCGGACGCGAGAACTCTAACCCCCGGTGAATGACATACGCGCGATTACTTCGACCCATGGCATCCTCTGCGGACCTGCGCCGGCCACGGGCATTCATCCCACGTTGTGGTATCGATAGCGGAGCTGGGCCCTGATAGTCGGTAACCGACCCTGCGGTGCATGACACGAAAACTCGACTAAGACCAGCCTCCACGATGGCAAAGCCGAGGCGATGGGACTGGTACTTAATCTAAATAGATGATGCCCAGACTAGAAGAGCTCTGCTAAGCCTCCATAATAACCATCAAGGTGCTTGTTGAAACCTCACTCGGTTGAGCCTCACGATCACCGGTCAGTGGTGTTGCTGGTGTTTGTAATACATAAGAACAGGCATACTCTCCCACTCGTCCTGGAGTGAGTGAAGAGTCCCAGTCAAACTCCTTCTCACTCTTGTCTTTATTGCCAAGTTCCAAGACAATAATGGCGGCTCGTTGGTCTACCCTTCTCGCCGCGGCGGCAACCCTCTGCCAGCCCGCCGTTGCGGAGCCCATCTTCCGCGACACCATCTCCTTCAAGGGCCCCTTTGAGGTCGAGAGAAACGGTATCCGGAACATCAACATCGAGTACAATGGCTCCCTCGATGGCGAGCTGGCCATTGTCTACGGTGCGTGCGACATCAAGTCCACTCGGGATGCGCACCACAACATCGGCCGCACGCACATCGGTTCCCACCCGGCGGCGAAGCGTCACCTGGAGTGGACCGACCAGAGGCCTACCAAGTTCGTCTGGGTGGTTCCTGAGGACGTCTCCTCCGGCTGCCTCCACGCCTTCGTGGACGACCAGCTCGTCGGGCGGTCGTCGGAGCTCGTCGTCAAGAGCCGCAAGATGAGGAAGCGCGCCACATTTGCCGACGCCACCGACCCCATGGGTCCATGGTTTGATGGCGTTGAGTACCTCAAGCAGAAGCAGCCCGACGACGTCTTTGTCGCGTCTGTCAAGAACAAGACCTTTGGTATCTTGGGTGCTGGTATCTCCGGTCTGCACACCGGTGTAAGTGATCCTGTTTCACAACCCCGGGGGCCTCTTGACTAACAGAACGCCAAGCTGCTCCTCGACTCCGTCGGAATCCACAACTGGAAGATCCTAGAGTCTTCCGACAGAGTCGGTGGTCGTATTCGCACGACCTACCTCAACGGAACGACTCCCGATGAGCACCAGCATCATGAACTCGGTCCCATGCGTTTCCCTCACACCATCCACGACCCGGAGACCAACGAGACGTACCCCATCAACGACCAGAAGATGATCTACCAGCTGGCCGACGTCCTCAACGAGATGAACAAGGACGCCGACCCCTCCCTGCAGGTCAAGTTCATCCCCTGGATTCAGGTCTCCGACAATGCTCCTGTCGCGACCACCAAGCGTCGCCCTGACGGCACCGTTCCCGGTCGCAAGGAGATAGCTGCCGATCCCTCCCTCCAGAGCACCGTCACGTACTCCAACGCGACCGCGGTGAAGGAGGCGCAGAAGGCTCTCGACGACTTCAAGGACCTCACTCCCGAAAAGGCCAAGTTCTACGCGACCAACGTCTTCAAAGCCCACAAGCAGGCCGTCGAGCAGGGTATGTTCGACTTCTCCGAGGTCGAGTACCTCCGCTTCGTCATGAAGACCGACCTCAACGTGACCGACGAGACCACTACCTCGGCCGTCGTGTGGCCCATGTGGGAGTTCGAAACAGTATATTTTATGGCCAGTGAGTGGCGGACCATCGACGGCGGCATCAGCCGCCTCCCCGCCGCCTTCGAGAACATAATCAAAGATCGCATCTCCTACAACACGAAGGTCTTCAGCGTCAAGTACAACGAGGACGCCAAGGATCTCAGCGTGACCTGGCGCCGGACCGGCAGCAACCCGTGGTCCAAGAACACCACGACCGAGCGCTTCGACTACATCTTCAACAGCGTGCCCCTGAACCTGCTGCGCTACTGGGAGCTCCCCCCCCACTCCAGCCTCATGCGCCGCGCCATCGAGCGCATGATCTTCCTCAACGCCGTCAAGGTCGCCATGCAGTACAAGACGCGCTTCTGGGAGCACCTCGAGCACCCCATCATCGGCGGCTGCGGCCGCACCGACGTCTACGGCATCGGCCAGATCTGCTATCCCTCGTACAACATCAACGGCACCGGCCCGGGCGTTATGCTGACGAGCTACGCGAGCGACATCGATGCCGGCGTCGCATGCGCCATGCCCGCGGAGGAGCACATCGCGTACATCCAGCGCGCCATGGTCGAGATCCACGGCCCCATCGCCGACGAGATGTGGACGGGCAACTACGAGCGCCACTGCTGGGAGCACGACGAGCACCACGCAGGAGCCTTCGCCGTGCCCATCGTCCCGCAGCAGCAGCTGTACCTGCCGGCCTTCTGGCAGACCGAGTTCAACACCGTCTTCATCGGTGAGGCCACCAGCTTCACGCACTCGTGGGTCTTCAGCGCCCTCGAGAGCTCCACCCGCGGCACTGTCCAGATGCTGCTCGACCTCGGTCTGGTGGACGAAGCCAAGCAGATCACCCGCACCTGGATGGCGAGATGGATCAGCGTTTAAGGCGCTGTGAGCAGCCTGGTTGTATCGTCGGTTTCCATTGGTTGAGGCAAGGCGTGTCGATAGTTTCAAGTTGGGTCTCGTAGAGCCATCACATATACTTTCACGTACATAGTAGTAATTAGTTAGCGAAGAGCAATGAGTAATGATTTAGTATACCGTGGGCATCAATAGACCGAGGCAAGAGACAGCTTTCAAAATCGTGTTTTAGTAAAATACTACAACCTTCTAAGAGACTAAAGTTTCCAGTCTGTTCGTCTCTAAATCTAACACTACACGCACTCTCGCGTAATCCAGTACAAAAGGCTCTTACAGCCGACCAGCACGCGGCGTAGGACTTTCAAACTGCCATTGCTGGCACCAGCGGACCATCAGTTCTGGGGTTACGGGCCCGACCGAGCGAAGGGCAGGGCTGCACGCAACGGTCCTCTTCGTCTCATGTGACTTAGCCGCCTGCTCCTCGCTCCTAGACGCCGTACCCTTATAGAAGTCGAGCAGCTTCAAGCCCGGGTTGCGGTTGGCCTCGCTGGTGGACCGGCTCGCTTCCAGCCTGTCCACCCACTCCTTCATGCTGATAAGCTCGGGAAGACGGTGTTGGCCGTAATACTGCCGGATGGCGGGTACGAGTTTGTCCCACGAGGTGGATGACGGATTACACCCCATGAAGTACCCCTCGTGGGAGTCCTTCGACTCCTCGGTCAGGCCGCCGACGTCAAGAATCATCTTCGACATGACCTCGACGGGTACCCATGCGACGCCGTTCATGCTGGCAAGGTTCTTCGGCAGGGCCTTGAGCTGCAGACTGCTGGCGATGATGGTCGGCAGCCACTCCTGACGACTCCACGCGCCTTTCTCCGCGAGGGGCCCGGCAATCTGTCCAACCCGGACGATCGATAGGGGGAAGTCTCCGACCTTAGCGGCGTCCTCGAGGATCAAGCTGGAGATCATCTTGCTCTGCCCGTACCCCAAACCTCCCCCAATCTTCCAATCGCCCCTGAGAGACGCCTCCGGGACCGGGCCTCGGGATGCATCCCACCCACTCACCGTGCCGATCGTGGAGACGAATACCATGACCACGCGGCGATCGGCCTTGGCTGCGAAGTCCGCGAGGTGGCGCACGCCCTTGACATGAGGCTCGAAGGCGTCGAGGGGCATGTTGAAGTTGACCGCCCAGGCGTTGTGGACAACCCGGTCGACCTCCTTGAGTAGACGTGCGTAGACCTCTTCGCGCAAACCCATGTTGCTCTGCCCGAGAGAGGCGTGAATGAACTCGACCTTGTTGCTCTGGCTGGGGGACGGCAGGCCGCGCTCCTCCATCGCCTGCTCCTGCTTGCCGGCGCCACCATCCTGGGAGCGGTTGAGGCAGACGACCTTCTTAACGTGGGGGTTGCGGACCAGCTGGTCGAGGAGGTAGGAGCCCATGTTGCCTGTGGACCCGGTGAGAATGACAGTCTGTTGGTCCTTACGGGCCTCTGGCCGTCCGGGTCTGGCGTGAACCAGGTTTTGAGACAGTCGCTCGTACATGTTCTTCATGGCTTGGACGTTGGGACCGTCGGACTTCGCTTCGTTGTTCGTGCTGGCTTGAGCGATGTTCTGCAGGATGTGGTTGGCAAGTTGGATGGGGCTCGCGTTGGCGTACATATCTCTCGCCTCGATCGTCGCGCCGGCGTACGCCTTGTCTGTGACGCGGAGGCTTGCCGTGACCAGTCGTGCTGCGGTGATGATCAGGAGCGAGTCCATGCCGGCGGCGAAGAAGTCCGTGTCAAGCTCCATCTGAGGGACGCCGAGATGTTCTCGGAGGACCTTTTCGATGGACCCTGCGAGAGCTGTACTGGAACTCAGATCCAGGCGCGGAACCTTGGTTAGGGGAATTTCTCTGGGGTTCTGGTACAGCTCCTCAATCTCGTCGTGGTACAGCTTGACCGTCGCGGCTCTCTTGACCGTTCCCTTGTCAGCCAGAAGGAATGGCTTCTCGGGCTTGGCGATCATGATCAGGTGCCGGACAATGCGGCCATGTGTAGCTTCACATCTCCATTAGTATGGACGGTGAGGACGAGTTACTTCGCAGGAACGACCTACCGATTGTCTTATTCGCCTCCGCAACCACCGGCATGATCCGGTCAATCAGATCGTCAATTTGCTCCTCGGTCTTCGGATACACCATCGGCTCAATCATCAAAGCCGGCTGGAACTTCCACGCCCCGACAATCAGCGCATTCCGCACATCGGGGTGGCCAAGGATGATGTCCTCCATGTCGCTGGGATTGAGCTTCTCGCCATTGGACAGGTTAAGGATGTTGTCGGCTCGTCCGTGAAACTTCCAGAGGTGCGGAAGAGTCGGATGGGGCTTGTACAGGTCGTTGGTCCGATACTCATCCTTGTCCGGGAAGGTGTAGAAGATGCCCTGCATCGGTATCTGGCTCGACTTCCGGGTGATGACCATCTCGTACACGTCGTCCTCAGACGTCGCCTTGCGCCACTCGATACCGGAGAGGGCGTCGTTATAAACGAAGTACTGCCAGTTTTCCATGTTCTGCTGGTAGTAGATGCAAACCGGCAGCGTTCTAAGGACGTCAGTCTCGTCAGCGGGCGTGGAAGCAGTGGGGTGAGACATACTCTGTGGCGCCGATGATGTTGATCAGCGGTACACCATTCCTCACAAGCGTATTGCCGGCCTCCTTGTTGAGAGGGCCTAGGAACATGTCAGTGTCGATTCAGTCTCGGTGTTCAGTTATACTTACCGCCTCCGAATCCAACGAATTTGAGTTTCTGCAGCACTGCAATCTGGTCCGGTCGTTGGACAATCTCTTCAAGCAGTGACGGCGGTAAGCCAGCGCTGTCACAGCCGCTATATTTGATGCTGTCGACGGCGAGATCAGCTGTCTGAGGACGATCACCGTGCGGCAAGGCCAAAGGCTTTCCTCCGAGAATCATGGTGCCCAGGAATCCGTACACCCCACCGGCATGGAACAATGGCACTGTCATTGAGGTCAACTAGAGTTATGAAGGGAGTAGACACGTTGCAGACTCACTGGGGCTGTAATGCTTCGTCGTCAACTTGTCCATAGCCTGGGCCATCGGAACTGTGCTGTTCCATCCCGGAAGGTGACGGAGCGTCTCGGCGAGGGCTATGGATCCGTGCTTGACGACAATTGGCTTCGGAAGTCCCGTGCTCCCGCTGGTGTGGAGGACAACAAAAGGCTCCCATTCGCATTCCTTGACCGTTTTGGTATACGGTATGCCTGGGACGTCCGGTTTCGATAGGAGCTCATCTAACTCCTCAATCTCGAAGACCGTCATGCTTCTGTGCTTCAGCCACATGTCGACCACTGCGGCATGCGACTTCGGACGCGCCACAATCTGGCACTCCGAGAGTTTGAAAAGGTTCAACTGCGCCTCCAGGGGGTTTCGAGGGGACACAAAAAGCGACTTTAGGGGGCGATATTAGCTGTCGTCCAACTGACTGCACGTCTACGGCTGCGAGGTACCAACCTTGTATCCGGACTTGATGGCTGCGACAATCATGATCTTTTCCGCATGTCAGTGTCGGCAGAAGAACTTCGGGTCGACTATCTTCGATCCCTTACACCGTATCTGATGTCATTTGGACCGATGTACGTGATTGTCGGGAACGTGTCTTTGGGCGGGGTGCCAAAGGTGTCGAGGATCGTCTGGGCCATGTAGTTAATGGCATTCGCAAACTGCTTGTACGTAATTGCCCTCCAGCCATCGCGGGGGTCCGAGGTGCGGGGTATCGAAAATGCCTCCCTCTGAGACTCGTAAATTGCTCTATCATCGATGATGGCCGGAAAGGTGCGTTGGTCGGTGAAAGCCCGCGAGGCAGGCTCCGTGATCTGAACGGCGGTGGTTGCCATGTTTGTTTACTGTTAAAAGGAATTACGTCGAATTGTTCTTGAATGTCCTTGAACAACTCATTCTCCAGCTGGAAAGAAAGAAGAGACTCCATCGGCCTCATATACACCGGTCAATCCCTCGGTTACAGAATATGAGATGGGACGACACGTGACGGATTCGCTGCATTTCTAAGCACGAAGAGGGGGGAAACTCTCTGCAACTGAGGGAGGGTGCTTGGCTATAGCAATATTTCAGAGCAATTGAGTTTGTCTACAGTTCCAGAGTTTCAATTACGGGAACCTCGGCTTGAGTTGAGACCTGAGTTTCCGCGACGGCGGTAAGTTGGCGTCGGTTTCCTGAGGAGAAGGTGCCGGAGCGGCACACCTTCGGCACCGATAACGCGCAATATACCTATTGTGACGGCCGAATATGGCTTGATCCTCGTCGCGTCGACTGGTGTGTATCATATGGCAAATGCAAGCGTGAATCTTGTCATGGCTGACGTCTCTCCCACTAACAACCATCAACAGGCAATGTAGTTCAGCTCAGCAGCATGACTAGTAGAGGGAAATCTACAGGACCAGGGACTTGAATAGCACAGCGGCTTTGCATATTTGACGTCCCGAATCGAGGGGCGCGAGGTTCATCATATCACAAATAGATCCCATGTTCGAGGGCCTTCGGTCAATCAATAGGACAATGGATTCGGGAACAATCCTCCCCGACACGCGCAAAAGGCTGCCTCGACTACCGTGAGTATTCGTCCCAAAGTCAAACCGTTACAGCGTAGTCATGCCTCGGCTTTTTCAAGTCTGTCGTGCGGGGAAGCTCGCGAAGCATGGCCATAGCTTCAATCACCCCGGACCCTTGACTTTATGACGCAGTTCGCGTCCGACGAGGGTTGACGGGACTTGCTCCGTCAGCAGAGCAGAGTTCCCATCAATCAAGCCGATGTGACAACCCAGGTGCTTAGCGTACGGATAAAATGGCAAACCTTTGACAACCTCTGCCTACCAGTCAGCCCGGGGAGCCCAGCATGCTGGCAGCTTCAGCTCATGATCTCGGGTATAACTATCCCCAAAGCCGATAACGAAGACGGGCCGAGGACTGTGCTTGGGGAAACCCAGGTTTGAAGCCACCATTAGATGCAACGCCTTCGTTACAGCCGTAAGCTTCTGGCGTTGGTTGGAATCCGGACCTCCGGCTTGTAGTTTGAGTTTGGCCGGCAAAGTCAACCGGCAGTAGCGAGTGTCCGTCGGAGAAGGTGGAGAGCGATCGCCGAACGGGAACGTCTGTTCTCCACGGCCAAGTCCTGTTTGACCGCAATGCCGCGAGAGCCGGAGGATGGAGCTATCCAGCGGATTACGGGTTTAAGTCTCCGTATTTATAGCGTTAGGAGATACAATGACGTCGCTCTTATAGTTCATGTCAGGAAACGGCCTGTGTAACCACGTGTAAAGAGGTGAGCCGTATCACCAGAGGGGTCCACGTATCGCCGCATGTCCAGAAAGCTGCGTTGCGAGCAAGGCAATGATGAGCAAGCAGCATTATCAAACCCCAGTAGCTTCACTATCTCGAGACTTGGTCCTGCATTATAGCTGGTCACGATGGTGACTTAGTCTTTGATGGTTTATGACGGGAGTTCGAAAGCAGGAAGTGTATCCAATCGCTAGGTGTTAACTACATGTTGTCAAATTAACCGCTGAAACTCCAACCAACCTCTGTCAAATTGAGAGATCTCAGATGCCATCTCTTTCCCCAAGTCCCCCGCTCTAGTCAAAAACATCCGTAACGTAACGGATATTCCTCAAGCTCTCAAACCACTCCTTGACCTTCTCCGAGTCCGTCTCCTCGCCCATGCTCTCCTCCATCTCAACCTTGATATTGATGATGGCCTCCTTCGCGCTCTCCGCCACGCCGCGGGAGCCGCAGACGTACGCCTTGGCGCCCCGCCTCCACAGGTCGACGAGCTCCGAGCGGTCCTTCCACATCCTGTCCTGAACGTGCGCGCAGCCCTTGCTCTGCTCCGGGTCGCGGCTGAACGCCCTACGAACCTGGACGGCGCCGAGCGCCTCCCAGCGGTCCAGCTCCTCGCGGTACAGGTCGTCGTGCTCGGGGGCGCGGCAGCCAAAGAAGAGCAGAGCCGGGGCAAGGGCGCGGCCGGCGCCGATCATGGCGGCGCGCTCCTGGACGAAGCCGCGGAAGGGGGCGAGGCCGGTTCCCGCGGCGACGCAAATCACGGGGGTGTTCTCCGGGTCGGACGGCAGGGAGAAGGCGGCGTGGGAGGGGCGGATTGCAACATGCAAGGTGTCGCCCTCTGCCAGGGAGTCGAGGTAGGAGGAGGCAACGCCGATGTAAGGGCCCTGGCCGGAGAGGGAAGGCTCATTGAGGACGGAGAAGGTGAGGGTAACGTTGTTGGGGGATGCCATGGGCGAGGAGGAGATGGAGCTGTGCTTGTTAGATGGAGTTGAGACTTTGAACAGGGGGTTATGGGAATCTTACTATTGTCTGACGCGCATCGGCGGCAGCATGGAAAGGAAGACTCCGATGGGGAGGTCGATGGCAGGGTAGCGCTCGAGCAAGTCGAGGACGGAGACGCGCTTGGCGGTGATCTCGTCGGCGTAGTCGTCTCCTGCGAGGCGGTTCAGCGTCGACTTGGTCTCCTCGTCCTTGGCGTACTCGGCTAAGGCAAGGATGTTCTGGTAACCCAGTTAGTTTCAATTGCCGCTCGCTGTCAGGGGGTTGTGTTACTCACTCTCTTCGTAGCGGGCTGCGACAGCTCGACGTACGAGCTGAGCAGGTCGTTCGCAGGGACGGAGGTGTCGACCGGCAGAGACGTCGGTCCATCGGTCTTGATGCTAAGGTGAGCGTCGCGAGCGAGACGGAAGCGCCTCATCGCGCGGTGAACGCTCTCCTTGGGGTTGATGGGCAACACGGCCAGGTAGTCGCCCGCGGTATAGGTCATGCCCTCGGGCAGCCTGATCTCAATATGCTTCTTGATGCTCCGCGGGTCGCCGCCCTTGGTCAGCGTGTGGGTGTTGATCACAGTAGCCTCCTTAACGTCCTGGCGGAGCGTCGAGGAGCGCGGGTTGCTGATAGTGACGTCGACTCCCTTCGCAGCCTTGCCGTCCTCAGCCGCCGTCTTGGTCTTGTACCGGCTGGCCAGCGCGGGCCAGAGCACGTCATCCTCCCATGTCTCAAAATTGGTAAAGACCTCGCCCGTGGAGGCGTCCGTGAGGCCGAGCTCGGCGATGCGGGTGGCGCCGGCCTGCTCCATCGCGCCGTCGACGAGCTTCGGGATGCGGTGGAAGGTCTGCACCCAGTCCTTGTGGCCGCAGCCAAACACCGCGTAGGACACGTCCTTGAGGGGCTGCTTGTCCTTGTCCATGCCCTCGAGCCACGCGACGAAGTGGCCCGCGTTGTCCGGGGGCTGGCCCTCGTAGGACGCCGTGATGACGACGACGGGTTGGTCGGTCGGCAGGCTGCCGTTCGCGCTGTCGAGGCAGTCGATCTTGGTGGCGCGGAAGCCGTGGGACGAGGCGTCGGAGGCGACGCGCTGCGCGAGCGACTCGCAGGTGCCGCTGTTGGAGCCGTAGAGAATCGTGAGGGGCATGCCGCTGCCCTCGCCGTCCTTGGCGGCGCCGGCGGCGGTGGGCGGGGGCGTGGCCTTCTCGGGCTCGGCGAGGCCGGCGAGGCGGCGCTCGAGCGTCGTCGGGGTGAGGTTGTCGCGGAGGATGGCGCGCATGTGCATGTCCTTGGGCTTGATGGTCAGGGTCTGCTTGACGCCGAAGGTGTAGTTGGGGTCCAGGACGAAGTTGAAGTTCTGGAGGAGCATGACCATGACCAGGAGGGCCTCCTGCCACGCGAAGGGGCGCCCGATGCAGGCCCTCATGCCGTTGCCGAAGGGCTTCCACGAGTTGGGGAACTCCTTGTTCAGGCGGTTGAAGTTGTCGTCGAACATGCGCTCGGGCTTGAACTCGTTGGCGTCCTCGCCGTAGACGTGGGGGTCCAAGTGGGAGCGGGCGAGCAGGTTGAGGATGGTCTCGCCCGCCTTGACGGGGTACTTGCCGGCGAGCAGGGTGTCCTCGAAGGCCTCGACGGTGAAGAGCGGGATGGTGGCGTTGATGCGGAGGGTCTCGCGGAGGACGCCGTTGATGTAGGGCAGCTTGGAGAGGTGGTCGACCTTGATCTGGCCCTTGCCAACGACACTGTCGACCTCCTGCTGGGCCTTCTGGTAGGCCTCAGGGTGCTTCAGGAGCTGGTAGAAGGCGAAGGAGAGCAGGCCCGAAGTGGTCTCGTGGCCGGCGATCAGGAAGGTGATGAGGTTGTCCATGATGCTCTCGTCCGTCATCTTCTTGCCGGTCTTGCTGTCGACGCCCTCCATCATGGCGGTGAGTAGGTCGCGGCGGGTGCTCTTATCACCCTCGGCCTTGCGCGACTCAAGAACCTCGCGAGCGGTGTTTCTAAGGATCTCGATGTCATCGTTGAACTTCTGGTCCCTGGCGCGGAAGAAGACGCCGGGCAGGGGCGGACGGCGCGATTTGTTGCCGGCCTCGGTGAGGAAATCACCCATGGCCTCGATGAAGGGGTGAAGAACGGGGGAGTAATAGCTGTTGAACCGGTATCCCATGGAGCACAGCGCCAGCGTATCGAGGGTGAGGCGTGTGAAGTCGTCGGTCACCATGATGGGGGCGTCGGGGCCGTATCGGGCCCATTTCAGGGTGAGCTGTATTGCGATATCGTGCATCTCATCGAACATGTTGCGAATCGAAAGAGGGCCGAACGCAGGCATGAGGACGCGGTGTGCGATGCCCCAGTTCTCCTCGCCCATTTTCGCCTTTTTCCTGTTGTCAGAATTGCTCACAATTGCGTCTCACTCATCAGAGATGTCGTGAGATGCGATATGAGATGAAAACTCACTGTGAAAAGGCCATCGTGAACACCATCTCGGATTTGCTGCGTCGGGTTAGACGGTCGTCTGGGACTGCGGGAGAAGGTAGAAACTCACTGTCAATGCCGAGTTGACAGACTTTTTGAACCGCTTCTCATCGCACGTCTCATTGACGAGAGCTTGTGTTGAGACGACGACTAATGAACGGCCTGGGAAATGCAGGCGGTAGATTTCACCTTGGCGGGTTCAACGTCAGATGCTTGTCATCGATAAGATAAGCGACTCGTAGGCTTACCATACTGGTCGGCCAGCGCCGTCATGGAGCCAAGAGGGAATTCGGGGTCGATGGCGTTGATGTTGCCGAGAAGCGGCAGCCCTGCGGGCTCTGGGATCTGTACTGTTTCCGACATGCTCGGGTGTGTGGGTGTGGAGTTTGTGTGTGGTGAGTGTGTGTTGCGTATGTTGTGTGTGTGCGTTATTAATGAAGATGTGATGTGGTGATGTATGTGTGAAGATTCGATGATGTGTGGACAGTCTCATACACCTCTCAACCTAGATGAGAGGAAACCAACAACAGCTTTCTAGAACGGGGATCCAGGGCTGATATTATTCAAAATCCAACGGACGCTAATCTCCCTCATTCTTGGTGTCAGCGTTATGCCTCGGTCCCATCATCATGCGTAGACCGCCAGGATGGACGCTGATATCATGGCTCCCACCCGAAAAAAAGAATTTCAGTGTTCCTCTTCTCCCCTAAAAATTCCCACTTTTCCACGGGCGACAGGTGGGCTAATCCCGGCGACGTCAGTGGTCGAGATGAACCAGCTCCGTCGCCCAAGTCGGCCACACCGTCCGTCCCCGTCTGCGGTGAAACAAGGCATTCGGCGCCATCCCAAATCCGCCCCGACGTGCTTTAGGTTGGCCAAGCCTCTCTCCAGTCGGATGGTTGTACTCCCTTCTTACGTACCGCCTGTAATTAGATTACTCCAGCGGACGGACTTGGGTACGGGCCTATGGAAAGCCTGTAAAATGAAATGCCGTACAGCTTGCTTGCGCCTGCTGTACGTACGGACCTTGTTTAGTGCTTCTCACTCTCACTCTCACTCATCACTAGTCATCCTCATTATCATAGGCTTACAGGCTCACTCACTATCCCGGTCCCGCTGGCGGTGACGGAGAGTCAGGGATCGCTCGGCTTTTTCATCCCGTGTCAAGTAATGCGGGTTCGGACTTGAGAGCCCCTTTCTGCCCTACCGCCCTGATTAGAAAACAGTTCAGAACAGTAAAGAAGGTTTGTGCCGAGGCTCGCCGACCCATGAGACCATTCCCCTTGCGAATCTGCCCAGAAACCATCCACTCAGGCCCCAACAAGTTCCAAATATCTACCTAACGCATATTATTAGCTGCTGTCCCTTGGTATCCTGCAGGCCGCGTATTATTGGCGACGAACCGGGAGAAGATCCCTATCCAGGGGGCTCGTTCGATTGGGATCTCGGGACTTCGGGAGATGCAACCCCCTTGTAATCCTTCCCTAACCCCCCCTGACGCGCACGTCTACGGCGCAGTGATGGCACACCAACTCCGCCCTTCGAGTGCCGGCCGACGGGATGGGATGATGCAGGGCCTACGAAGTACCGGTCGAGAGTTGCCCCATCCCGTCCCGTCGGGCAGACCGAGGCAGGACGGACGACCCTCCGTGCCGACGCTCCGCTCCGACCGTCCGCGGGACCCATGGCTAAGCAGGCTCTTACATGTACAGTTGTCATGAGTTTTTGAGAGGGTTTGGGTCTCCTAGGAGGCGACGGGGCTGCCTGTTTGCCAACTCCGCACTCATGTTCCTTCACCCCTGCGACTCACCGCTCGGCCTCGATGTCCGCATGCGCGACGCTCGTTATCGCTTTTTGCTTTGCGGGGAACGGCATTAGTGACGCAATAGGAGGCTTTTCTAGCGGTCGAGAGTTTGGGACTGCAGGGAATGCGGGCTGAGGTGCATCTGACACAACATACCGCATCGCGCGGGGAGTCGAAATGCCTTCAGACTTCCTTAACACACATCCCAGACAACATGCGGTACTGTTTGTGTCTAATCTCTGAAGTTGTATGTCGATATTGCCGACCGCCTACAATGCAGAGCATGTTTTGCTGCGCTTCCTAGTTCACGTACGACTTCGTCTACTTTACAATCAAACTGCAACACGCCAACGCACATAGCTGCGAGGATCTTCCCACCTCGTATCCAGACGTGCATCTCGCAGCAGCAAGGTGCAGGGAAGAGCCCGTTTCCTTTTCTCTACCGCCACCAGAGGTCGGTGTATCTGCCGAGCGCGACCTCTCCCGGCTCAAACAGCCCATGCACCGAGTCCCATCCCGACTTGAGCTGGGCAACGGGAAGCCATCTCGTCCGCAGCCGCTCGACTTCCGCCAGCGCGGCCCCGTCTTCCGGGAGCAGCCCGCACTCCCGCAGGACCTGCTCCGGAGGCACCGTCCTCCGCCCGTTCTTGAAGACGTACCGCGCAACCGACGACGCGAAGACGGCCTTTTGCGGGTCCTTTTCTTCGCCGCCGCCGCGCTTCCGTGATTTTATCTCCCCGGGCTGCATGACATACTCCCCGGGCACGAACCGCCCAGCCTTGACGAAGTGCGAAACGAGATAGATCCACTTCTCGTCCCAGGACAGCACCCGCGTCCACAGCTCGTAGGCCTCGTACGGCGCGATCTCCCGGCGCCAGACGCACTGCGCCCCGCCGAGGATCATGATGAAGTGCGACGGGCCCGGGAACGGGTTGAACGGCTCGCGGAAGAGCACGAGGCTGAGGTTGCCGCGCGACATGTCGAGGTCCGTGAAGTAGGTCGAGTTGGACTTGTGCAGGTTGTAGTCGCACTCGAGCAGCGGCGAGCGGGTTGCGGAGATGGCCGGGAGGAAGAGGCAACGCGTGGACAGGTGCTTCGGCGGCGCGGGATCTGTTAGGCGGCGGATGAAGGAGCGGAGGAAACGGATCTGTTCGACGCCGACTGTCAATTTCGGTGAGTTCAGCTAGACTGGGCGACTTACCGTCCACATGAAATGCAGGCTCTTGATGTTGGATGCCACGAGGAGCACTAGCAGTGTCCTGGCGTTGAAGAGTCCAATGAGGCATTGCCCGTAGGTTGCGAGACTGCTCCAGACGGCGGCCATGATGGATTTTCCTCTCTGAGAGGTTGTTTGGTCTTCGAGGTGAGGCTGCTGATTCCGAGCTCAAGTCCGCGAGATCATCAAGTTGCAGCCGCTGCTTTCATATTGAACCAGCACGAGCTGCTGTTTGGACATTTGTCTACATCTTAGGATTGCAAAGGGATCCATTTCAGTGTTCTCGCAAAAACTTCAACTTTGTTGGGATACTCTCAGGATGATTGTTGAGTTGTTTACCCTGGCCATCTGCAGCAGGAGGGGACAGGAACCTCACACCCACATCAAATTGAGCCGCGGCCTTATCCAAAGTCCAACTCCGTAGGGGGCGTAGTTTTTGCCAAGTTCAATATTCAATTTGGGATGAAGGGTACCAGAGGCCAAGCAAAATTAATAAAGATTGAGGGGAAGACAGCGGACTTCGGTAGTTTGTGGGCCTCCAACGTTCGAACCTCGGCGTGTCATCGCGGAGCTATCCGTTGAGGGGTTGGAGAAACCCAGGCGGCATCTAGGAAAGGAAGGTTTATCTGTACTTGTAACCAAGACTCTTTGTGGTAGTATCTCAACTCCGAGAGTGCTTGGTACGAAGTTGGAGGGCAACGGCACGGGCTTTTAGTCCGCTCCAATAAGTCCAGGCAACGTACGAAAAGCTAACAACACGAGCATATCGCATATATCATGAGACACCGAGGCCAGTATCACTAATCCCAAAGAATTTCCGGTGGGATGCGATCTATATCTACGGCCTGTGTACAATTTGATTCAAGAAGGCGACCGCCCAGTGCCACAAGCGAAACGAGGAACAACTCTCACGCACAAGTATAGCCTGTTACGAGTCTGCCAACTTACAAAATGACCACAAATACAGTCGACCGTGTCCCTAAATCGTACAACTCATTACGATACAAGGACATCTTGGTTAGCCACGTTCCCGCCGATGCGCCGACGGCAACCAAGGTCATTCTCGTGACCCTGAACCGCCCGCAGAAGCACAATGCGGTCAACGAAAACATCCTGGTCGAGCTGGAATCGATCTACAACCTCTTAGACAGAGACGAGCGAGTCCGCGCAATCGTCCTCACGGGAGCAGGAAAGTCGTTCTGTTCCGGGATGGACTTTTCCGGCGGGCCGCAGGCGCTCGCGGCGTTCAAGCAGAACCAGGGGTCGGCAGAAGAATGGAGAGATCCGTAGGTCTTGAAAGACGATGTGGTGGTCTCACCACGCATTCGCTGACGTCCATGATAAAACAGAGGGGGGCGGGTCTCCATGGCCATATCGAACTGCGTCAAACCAACAATCGTAGCCGTCAATGGCGCTGCCGCAGGCGTCGGCCTCACCTCGATCCTATCCGCCGCGATCCGCGTAGCCTGGCAGGGCGCAAAGATAAGCCTCCCCTTCTCCCGCCGGGGCCTGACGATGGAGTCCTGCAGCGTGTTCTACCTGCCCCGGCTCATCGGCCTCTCGAAGGCGATGCACGTCGTGACGACGGGCCACACGTACGCACCGTTCAACCCCATGGTCGAGGGCCTCTTCTCCAGGGTGCTGCTCACGCCCGTGGAGACTCTGAAGTACGCGCTCGAGCTGGCGGCCGACGTCGCGGAGAACACGTCGCTGTTCAGCACCAAGATGATGCGGGACATGATGGTGCACTGCCCGGACACGCCCGAGGCGACGCACGTCTTGGACTCGCGCGTGTTCGTGGAGGCGCTGGGGTCGGCGGACAACATCGAGGGGATGGCGAGCTTCATTGGGAAGAGGCAGCCGGAGTTTGCAGGGGGTTTTGATCGGTCTGCGTACCCGTTCTGGCCTTGGTGGAAGTCGGCCGACCAGGAAGAACTTATTGGGAGGGTGAAGGCCAAGATCTAGGGCTTCAAGACGACCGCCATGGACTTCGAATTTGGCTCAAGGTTGGATGCCATATCTGTACTCAGTAGGTAGTATGAATGAAGCACGGCCTTTCCTCCCATCTGTCGCCCTGACGTCGTCTGGGTTCTCACACGGAGTTTCGACGACAACGATGGCCAGATCCAATATGCTTTCAAGAAAAATGCCATTATTCGAATATGCTCATTAGGTCAATTACCATGCCAAACGATCGCTCAATATCGACCGCAAACCGCCCACTCATCTTATTCTTACATCCGTGCCTTGTACCTACTTACATGCACTCATTAGATATCGCCGACGAAGTCAGCCCGCCCCGACTTTCAGAATCTACACCATCGTACACAATTTGAAACATTTCCTGGTACAGAAGATGAAACCCAATCATTCGCTCAATGTTGAGCTCGGCTTAAATGCGTGGTCGCGGCATGGTGAGTAGTTGCATGTGCTCGCGAGGCCGGTGCCGAGGTACCTCGGCACTAAGTGGGGCCTTGTGCTCAGGGGTCCGGGGTTGGGCCCGGACTTTGCAATAGGGGCAACCGGACTTTTTTCTTTCTTGCAGCTGCGCCGGTCGGATTTGAGCGAACACCGGCTTATTGGAACCATGACTAACTAGGGCTTTGTGTATTCGCCGAAGGTATTGTACGTTGGAGTCTCGGACAGTGTGACAGCCTGTTGACCAAAGCCGACGGCACTCCATAGCCGGAGGCTCAGGAAATGTACCGCATTGCAGCGTCACGGAAGGTCAAAGTCGTCGAGAGTCCAAGGACGATCCATGGACTGAATGTCGAGCCAGGCGTCGGTGCTGTTGCGATCCCATCTCGTCAGTAATGGAGTCCATCACAAGCTCAACACCAACAGAACTCACTGTGTCCCCGAGATAGAACAGTCTTGATACGCGTTCGGCAGCGGACTCCATATATCCGAGATAATTCCTGCGCTCCCAAGCCCGTATCCGTCAGGCCAGTCGGCGAACGCGCCACCGCTCGTCGTCGTCCCGTCGGGGGTCGTCGCCGTGATGGCCGGCGAGGGCTGCTGGTCCTGGCGCGGGGCCGCCGC
>WIGM01000259.1:0-53496 GCA_014235935.1 Colletotrichum musicola | reverse complement strand
TTTTCTTTCCCTAGTTTGAAATAAACAGTATTCGGCTACCCCTACGGTTGAATAAGCCCGGGTCCAGCCCTTCGCAATCAGTAAGACTTTTATATTAGAAATTAAATCTATAATAATTTAGGATCTATAGTTTTAAGATATTAACTCTAACTCTTATTATAGACCCACCTTTTCGTTTCTTCTATTTTAAATAGTACTAACTAAACTTAAATTTTATAGATTTTTACATTTATATATAAAACTATATGATAAACCTTAATATAAAGTTTTAAAGCTTTTTTATAAAGATTCAGCCTTTTTAAAAATAGTTAAAAAAGGCCTTTAAGGTACGATGAGGTTGTGGCCCACTCGGTTGTCTAGCCCACTCGCTTATCAACTACGTTAGTTAGTATAATATATTAATAATACTATTTAATTATACTAGATAATAGTATTAAAATTAACTTTTGTTTTTAAATTGTTTATTAAATTAAACACTAATTATAATGTTTTGTTAGTAGTATTTATAGTGCGCATTACTTAGCACGTCATGCCGATACTAGGTGTATGTACAATGCTGCCGTTATAATAGGTAGTTGATATGGGCGTGCACCCAAGTAAGTCCCTTCTGCTTACCTTACCTATTCTCGCCTGCGGACCTGGTACACCTGGCCACAAGTCCGGCCAAGTACCCATTGCCCAGTACCTAGGTACTAAAGATCGCAAGCTGTCTTTCCGTGGCGCCCGCCGCATCTATCCCTCGCCTTCCGGTTTGCATTCGACTCGGCTCTCAAGAAGTGACAACACCGGAACACCTACAAATCATTGACGTGAGGCGATGAGTGCATCCCCACTGCCACTCGCTTGTTCCTGAAGTACAGCATCCGCAGACATTCCGCGATAAACCATGGACCAGATGATGGGCGACGGTGGTCGGTTCCCCCTGGAAACTTGGTTTTGGGAAATGCCCATTTGCACGAGGTGGTGGACAACGGCAACCGTCCTGACAAGCGCATTGGTTCAGTGCCAAATGGTGACACCCTTTCAGCTGTTTTACAGCTTCCGAGCAGTCTTCGCAAAGTCCCAGGTCTGTCTGCCCCTCCTAAAACAGTTCTCCTCCGTGGTCAACTCGCGGTACATCGCGAGGAGGGTCAACTGTCATTTGCACCAACATCCGGCGCCTTTACCGTCCACAACCTTGTCTAATCGGAAACTGGGTGTCGCCGACTTTCACGAAGGAGAGAGGCTGACTAGTTAACTACAGTATTGGCGTCTCCTGACCACTTTTCTCTACTTCGGCCCCTTCTCGCTCGACCTCCTGTTCCATGTCTACTTCCTTCAACGATACGCCCGGCTCCTCGAGGAATCCTCTGGGCGTTCGCCTGCTCATTTCTCCTGGTTGTTGGTATACGCCATGACTAGTCTTCTGCTTCTCTCGCCGCTTGTGTCGATGCCGTTCCTCGGCCATCCACTGTCATCCACTTTGGTCTACATCTGGTCCCGGCGGAATCCGGATACGAGGCTGAGCTTTCTAGGCCTGCTGGTTTTCACGGCTCCCTACCTTCCGTGGGTTCTCATGGCCTTCAGCTTGATCCTCCACGGCTCGATCCCTAAGGATGAGATTATGGGCGTGGTTATTGGGCACGTCTGGTACTTCTTCTCAGATGTCTATCCACCCCTACATAACGGCTCACGGCCATTCGACCCTCCTGGATGGTGGAGACGACTCTTCGAAAGGCGGCGAGCTGAAGAAACTGCAGATGGCATCAACAACGATATCATTGTTGCTGGCGGTCCGGAGCTCGCCGCTGACGTTCGATGAGCGACGCGTCAACTCGGCCTCAATGACACGGGCGGACGGAATTGGTGACGAGGGAGCAGCATTTACATCGGTATTCGCATGGTTCTGGCGTTTGGGTCATTGAATTACGGTTCCGCGATTCTTTCACATTTAATGCATGAATCCGGTTTCTTCCAGCCACAGATCGTCATACTATCAGTTACGAGTTGCACATCAATATACAACTCAGCCAAGGCTTGACATTCTTCAGGAGTAACCGAACAAAACTTTAGAGCACAGATGTGTTCCTCAACCATCTAAGATCCTGATCGCTTAAGGTATTTACTACCTATTGGGCTGTGGTGTTCCTTCACCGTGCCTGAACGCCGATGGTGGTTACCCCACGCTGTTAGCTTTGGCGCCAGTAGATACTAGTGACAAGTACTTACCTAGTAGTAGAGTACCTAGAGTGTCTGTAGTGGGTAGGGTAGTACCTAGGTAGTTAGGAAGTGTAGATACGTATAAGGCAGTTAGTGCTGTGCATGTTGGCGCACTGTCTAATGACCCCACCTACAGAGCAAATTGCGTCATTTGCTGCAAAGGCATTGATGACCCCTCGACAACTACCTACTTAGTAACCTCAAATTTTGCGACTATAGTACGTTACGGCTCAAGAAGTGCAAGATCTTCTCCCCCGCTCAAAATATTCCCACTTAGCCGAGCATCTTCTGTAAGTTCTGCGACTAAATACTGTAAAGTGCGTGATAGAATTTCCGACTTATTCAAGAAAGAACAGTTCTTCGATCGGACTGTCCCGAGTAACCCTTCTACGCAAGCAGACATGAAGGCCTACTGGTACGATAACCTCTCTGTAAGTAGACGAAAGGAGTGGGCCATCTACTCTGTGCATTGTTGCTATTGCTTTGTTCTGACCAAATGTCTCTCCAGGGGGACCAGCGCCTGGCGCATGACTCTGGCAACGAGGTCACTGTAGAGCAGTTGAGGAAGCTTGGTGTTTACCACCATCGGATACCCGACCTTGATGGCGTCAACCAACTTGCGACCGAACGTGGATACAAAAATAGGGACGAGATTGTTGTCTCTCCGGAGAAGATGGGGGATATTTACGAAGAGAAGGTCAAATCGTTCTTCCACGAGCACCTTCATGAGGATGAAGAGATTCGCTATGTACGTGACGGTTGCGGCTACTTCGATGTACGGAGCGCAGGCGACGAATGGGTTCGGATTCGCGTAGAAAAGGTAATCGCAGTTTTCTGCGTAAGCCTCTTCTTGGACCGAGCATAGCTGATGGTGACAGGACGACCTCATTATCCTGCCCGCTGGCATTTACCACCGATTTACGACCGATGAGTCCAACGTAAGCAGTTCTATGACCCGAGGTCTGTGTCAGCTCATGCTAATTTTCGGGAACTAGTATATCAAAGCGATGAGACTTTTCCAGGACGAGCCCAAGTGGACGCCACTGAACAGATCCGCAGACCTCGACGTGAACCCGCACCGAAAGGACTATGTGACCCAATATCTTGAGAATCGTGCGTCTGTCTGAATTTTCTGTGGTTTATGACTGAATAGAAGATAAAGCCATGAGGGATTGCAATTTATCACTCGTGCGTGCTCAACCAACGTGTCAGTTTGGCGCGACACATAGAGATAATATTGTCGACTGGCTCAGTCTCGACCGCTGTTGTCTTGGTCATTCCGCAACGTACCTACAAAGAATCTTGCTTTGGTGGACCATTCACTCGGATTCTAACCCAATATTGTCCAGACAGACATATTTGGTGTTCATCGGTTTCACAGGCGATGGGAGAGACGGAATGGGGACCACTGGATATTTCGATGCTACGTTTACTACGAAACTATGCATGTACGGACGTGATTATGACGTTATCCGATCCCGAGGGGCGCCGCGAGGGGTGACCCGACGCTCAAACGGGCGTTTTACTACATGACCACAATATATGTCGATCATGTTCGTCTGCACCAGTAGAACGCGCTCATCGCCGTTTGAAACCTTTCTTCCGTCGTGTCATGGACACCTTTGCCAGGCCACCAACTTGCCCAATCTAGCTTTCTTTGAACCCGTGTTTTCACACAAGTCTCCCGTGGTTTGATTTCCCTCCTCGCCAGCTGGGACGACTGTGAATGGGAAGCAGACGATATTGCCAGACCATCGCAACAGCGGACTTGCCGGCGGCCAATGCGTTGCGCAATGGACGAATCAAGTGAACACAGCGCGGGCCAGTCGACAGCGGAAGGAACTGCCAAGGGAAAACCACAGCTCCCAGCAAGCTGCGATCCACCTCAACTAGACGCCCCAAGAAAACAATTGGTGTGGGTAGTAAGTCTCGTCATTGATCTATAACCAAACACTTACCGTGGAATTCTTGTTGATGCCCCCGTTTCATCGCTTTGCAGGTATTTGGCGGAACTGGGCACATGGGCAGGTCCCTCGTGAAATGCGCGCTGGGACGAGGGGACCTTGTTACTTCGGTGGGTCGAGTCTTCGAGACCAGTCCCGAGGATATGACCGCGCAAGACAACGAAAGCTGCCTGGGACTTCTCTGCGATGTGCGAGCCAAGGACTCGGTTGCACGCGTCATCAGCCGGACACTGGATCGTTTCTTGCGAGTCGACGTTGTCGCCAACTGTTCCGGCTACGGGGTCATTGGCGCTTGCGAGGACCAAGACGAGCATGAGATCCGCAATCAGTTCGAGACAAACTTCATGGGCACCCTCAACATCATCCAGGCCAGCTTGCCGTACTTCCGCCAGCAAAACGGTGGTCGTTATCTCATATTCAGCTCGACATCGGGAGCTCTCGGCGTACCGGGGCTAGGACCATACTGTGCAACAAAGTATGCCGTTGAAGGCTTAATAGAGGCCATGCTCTATGAGACAGACTCTTTCAATGTCAAAGCCACTCTGGTTGAGCCTGGATTTGTGCGCAGGGATGAGCCAGACACGCTGGCGACGCCCTTGCCTACATGGGGTCACTTTCTGATCAAGTCGGCCAGCGACGCCTACGCGCAAGCAACATCACCCGCACTGCACGCCAAAAGAATGGTCCAATGGCTGGGCGATCGGCAGCCGACGAGCGCTGTCAAGTGTGCAGAACTTGTTTGGCAGCTTGCACACTCCTCATACCCTCCGCTCAGGTTGCTGCTAGGAAGTTACGCCATCGAGAGTATTCGCGATAGGCTGCGGTCAGTCACTGAGGAGCTTGAGGACTGGAAGCACTTGAATTTCCCCATTGCGCCTGAAGTCGGTGGTGAGATGGAAGGAAAGGATGGCAAGCCGGACCAGGACGAGAGCGCAGCCGACTCGAGTGCAGACGCACCCAGTCAAGCGATAACATGAGGTTGGCAGAGAGATGTTAGTTACGTCCACCTAGGTGCGATATCGCAGTAATTCTAGTTCCCTTGCCTACCTCGATTTCTAGTGCCTGAGAAGGCAACGCACTAAGGCCGTGCGTGATAGGTACGTGCGTGCATCTTGATCGTGTGTCTGCTTTGTGGTGCAATCTGCCACCCATCTACATGCATACCTAGTATTACTGCATGCATTTAATCATAGACTAGGCCAGACGTATGGACGTACTAGGTACCTAGGTAGGTTGGTAGGTAGGTAGGTATGAAGCAAATGCCCTCTCGCCTCAACACTCGGGCTGGCCAGTGGCCACTTTGGAAAATGCGCTAAGCCACTCACGGCCCTGGGCGGTCCCTTACTTCGAGTCGGAAGCCAACGCCGGGCATTTCGCCCCACCAGCCGCCTGGCAATTCCATTGTGGAACTAAAATCCACGACCCTTGATAGGTGCACGCGTCCTCCCCCTGCGTTCCCATCCCGTTCGTCCTCGCAAATATCTCCATTCCCCCTTTACTCAATTCGTTCCCTCCATCACCGGCCTGACAGGAACAGCAACAGGAACGGCCTGCCCTTCAACACCTTTAGCCCACGACGAGAAGCGTTCGGCCTCCTCACTGCATCCCCGACTCGTCAATCCTCTCAGCCGTCGTCTCCCGGCGCATTCGTGTCCCTCAAGCCTAAACCGCCGCGGAAGCTTACCTGCTTTACCCAACGAAGCAATCGCGTCCCCCCGTCCGCCCACCTCGTCGCCAGCGCGAGACAAGCCCTTCGCTTGTTGATAATCATGTCAGACAAGAAGAACGAAGACTACGAGCTTCGGGGGTCCGACTCGTTCGGGGGAGAGAAAGATGGTTTCCTGTCCCAACGGCCACCTGTCAGAACTCGGTCCAACATGGTTTCGCCCATTAGCAAGATCGATAACAGTCCCGGCGCTTCCGTGCTGGCATACTGCTTTTCTTCTATTAGTATGACGGTCGTCAACAAGTATGTTGTCTCGGGTCAGTTCTGGAACTTGAACTTCCTCTATCTCGCCGTTCAGGTGCGTCTACCGTTCAGATTGGTCTAGGCCCATCTTCTCCGACGGCTCTAACATGTATTCGAACAGGCAATTGTCTGTATTGTTACTATTCTGATTTGCAAGAACCTGGGAATGATTACGAATCTGGCTCCTTTTGATCCGAGCAAGGCAAAGAAGTGTTCGTCATGATCTAGGGCGTGGTATTATTTGGCTGGTGCAGGCTGACAATTTCCCAGGGTTTCCCATCTCTCTCCTGCTCGTGGGCATGATTTACACGGGCACCAAAGCCCTTCAATTTCTCTCTGTGCCCGTATACACAATCTTCAAGAACCTAACCATTATCGTCATCGCTTATGGCGAGGTTTTGTGGTTTGGCGGCAGCGTCAGCCCTCTCACGCTGCTATCTTTTGGCCTGATGGTCCTCAGCTCTGTCATTGCCGCCTGGGCCGATGTACAACACGCACTCGGAGGCGGCTCGCACACCGCCGAGGCATCCGCCGCAGTCTCGACTTTGAATGCTGGATACGCCTGGATGGGCATGAATGTTTGCTGCACTGCGGCATATGTTTTGGGCATGCGTAAGGTTATCAAAAAGATGAACTTCAAGGACTGGGACAGTGAGTACAAGTAGAAGAAAACAAGCACCGGCGGTGCCTCTGTTGATTGGACCTTGGCCCGCTAATCATTTTATCACACAGCCATGTTTTACAACAACTTGTTGACAATTCCCGTCCTCATTGTCTGCACGCTCTTGATGGAAGACTGGTCCTCGGCCAATATCCAGAAGAACTTCCCCGTCGAGTCGCGCAACAGCCTTTTTGTTGGCATGATCTATTCGGGGCTCTGCGCCATCTTCATCTCGTACTGCTCGGCATGGTGCATTCGAGTAACATCTTCTACCACGTACTCTGTGGTTGGTATGCTCAACAAGCTCCCCATTGCCATCAGTGGTCTTGTTTTCTTCGACGCACCTGTCACGGTGGGCAGTGTATCGGCAATTGTCATTGGGTTCATCAGCGGTATTGTCTACGCCTGGGCCAAGAACCGCCAAAGTGAGGCGGCGAAAATGTCGTTGCCGACGACGCAGCCCATGAGCGCCAGCTCTCAAAGCAACAGAGACGCCAACTCTTGAAGTCAACATCAGCGTTTTTGCCGGGAAATGCTCAATTCGGTCTGTCTGAAGGGTTTCAGGGAGAGCATCGCACCGGCATCATTCGACCGGCCAGTCCTCGAGCACTGAAGGCACAAAGCAGCCGGGGGGGGGGCTGAATTGCGCCTCCATTATTTTTGGTCGTTCAGAAATAGACCTTGAAATGTTGTACAGTACAGTAATGTGTTCCGAGGCTCTAGGCATGTTGGGACGACGGAGGGGGGGTGGGGGGGTGGGGGTATTATGGATTCGAGTGATTGCGGGCGTTCAGATGAGGCATGGCATTACGTTCCGTCTTTTTCTAGTGATGGATGACAAGAGTAGTTTAGATTATGATGCGTTAAATTTCACGCCTGCAGCGACGAGTTTGCTTTAACAAGGCGGTGAAAGATTGGTTGGGAACGAAACGTCGAGCCGACGAGCATTCGAACAGTAAGGATGCACATGTTGCAAAGTACCTACCTCAACTATTTTGGAGCCCATCCAATGCATCGAAAGTGTTGCGCGATGGCGTGGGACCTTCAACATGTCTTGATTTACGTTCCGGACAAGCTAGACAAGGAGCGCCATGCTGCCCTTTGATAGCGGCCGGTTCACGCGCTCACCCACAGCTTCCCATCAATCGTCTCTCGCCGAAGCCTTAGGTAGGTAGGTGGTTTCCAAAACACGCGGGGCATGCTGGCAGTGACGCACCATCCCTACATAGGTAGCAGCAGCAGACCCTCTAGTTTTTTCCCCCCCACGTGCCCCCCTACCTAGCCTACCTGACTACGTGCCAGAGCTCTAAATGTAGCCTACGCCCATGCCATTTAACGCCCGTGCGCTTTCCAACATCTGGCAACTCCAGTGTCCACGCACCGTCTGTTCTTGGGACGACCCGCCTGTTTGGTTCTCCGTATCCTACCTATACTACTGGGATTTCCTCCGTTTCTCCAGCTGTCATTTTGGTCGGCTACTTTCGCACCACCTCGAGCCAAACCTGACCTTTTCCGAAGCAAATCTCCCCGCAGACTTCCAGCGGCTCAACGTGGCCTACTGATTCTACGGTCGTCTTGCTCCTTTTGGAGAAATGGAGTGAGCAGGTCTGATCTCAGTACACCGTTCCTCCGCATTCGGACCCATTTACGTCACGTTGCTGTCGGAATAGCCAACATGTTGCCCTTCATCAACAAGCGTATGTGGCCTTGTACCCTGCCGAAATGCTCCAAGATGCTCTTCAGATTCTCTGGAGCGAGGCCATCCTTTTCTTCTTTATAAAGCGCTAACACAAGTCACGTAATAGCTTTCGAGCTCCTATCCTCGCGCCTCGGCGCATCTCCAGACGAGCGTCAGTTGCCTATCCCCAACTGCCCAGTGTTCGGATCCAGACCTGCTGGCCGAGTTGCCAACATCCCACGAGGAAGAAATATGCGCTGACACTCTGGAATGACAGTTAAGCTCGTCTTCTCCTTCCTCATTTCCTACCCACTGGCAGGGTTGCTCAAGAGGGTCCCAGACTCCAGGCCGGATCAGAAGAATTTATTCATAATATGGTTTGCTCCCTGCCTAATGTTGCGCGTAGTATTGTTACCTGGCTCTCCGGCTGACTCGATCGTGAACAAACGCAGTACTTCCGCATTTTACCTCGTAGGACTTTTCGACCTCTGGGACGGCGTTCGCACCCTAGCCATCAGCTCTGTTGGTGTCTACTGCATCGCCAAGTATCTACGCACAAGCCCTCTCATGCCATGGGTCGGCTTCGCCTTCGTCATGGGCCATATGTCTGTGAGCCACATCGCACGTCAAATTGCCAACAATCCTTCGTCTGTAGATGTCACCGGCGCGCAGATGGTTCTGCTCATGAAACTGAGCGCTTTTTGTTGGAATGTGGCAGACGGCCAGCTCCCTGAGGACCAGTTGTCTGACTTCCAGAAGGAGAGGAGACTCGTCCACCTTCCAGGACTTTTGGACTATGCTGGCTACGTCCTCTTCTTCCCTGCTCTGCTTGTGGGTCCCGCCTTCGACTATGCCGACTATCGCAAGTGGATAGATACAACCATGTTCGACCTTCCCGCTCAGGTTGACCCCTCGAAGAAACCTCCCGTGAGGAAGAAGAGAAAGATTCCTCGCAGTGGAACTCCAGCCGCATGGAAGGCCGCTAGTGGTTTGGGTTGGATCGGTCTGTTCATGATTCTGTCCGCCTATTATCCCATCACCTACTTAACGGATGACTCCTTCATGGACCATGGTTTCCTCCGGAGAGTCTGGATTCTGCACATGGCCGGCTTTACCGCGCGTCTGAAGTACTATGGTGTCTGGTCCTTGACTGAGGGTGCTTGCATTCTAGCTGGCCTGGGCTACAATGGTGTTGATCCCATCACTGGTAAAGTTTCGTGGAACAGGTTGCAAAACATCAATCCCTGGGGCGTAGAGACAGCCCAAAATACCCGGGCCTACCTGGCTAACTGGAACATGAACACGAACAACTGGTTGAGAAATTACGTCTATCTCAGAGTAACCCCCAGAGGACAGAAGCCTGGTTTCCGCGCAAGTCTGATCACCTTCGGTACAAGCGCTTTATGGCATGGCTTCTATCCTGGCTATTATCTCAGCTTCATTCTTGCCAGCTTCATACAGACAGTGGCAAAGAGTAAGTACACACCTCCATCGTTGCTTGCAGACGTAGAATTGACGCGCCGCAGACTATCGCCGGTACTTTCGCGCCTTCTTTGTAGATGCTAGTACCGGCCTGCCTACCCCCAACAAGATCTACTACGACTGCTTATCGTATTTTGTCACCCAAGCAGCCATGTCTTTCACTGTCGCTCCCTTTCTCGTGCTCCAGTTCTCGGGGTCGGTTTTGGTATGGAGTCGCGTCTACTTCTATACCATCGTGGGTACAGCTGCATCCATGGTCTTCTTCGCGTCTCCTGCCAAGAAGGGATTGAGAAAGCGATTGGAGGATCGTCAACCCAAGAACGGCGCGAGATTGACACGCACTCTGAGCCAAGATAGCATTTCTGGTCGCGAACCAGTGTTGGGTGTGGCGGCGGATCCGCAGCGGGAGATTGACGAAGCCATGGAAGAGATCAAGGCCGAGGTTGAAGCCAGGCAGAGGAAGAAAGCTGCTTGATGAATGGACCCCAGCCACTCCAGCCGATAGAAATAGTTTACTGAACCGAAGAACGCCAACTCATGTCGAGATTCTTGTCAATAGGATTGACGCGATTCGCTACAAGTTGAGATTAACTAAGCAAGGGGAGAAAAATGCCATCGGAGTGGCGCTGAAGGCCCTTAGTCATTAGACATTGCGTTATATATATGGCTTTCAAATGCTAGTATATCTCTATCTCCCTCAAAAACGAGAAGCAAATGAAGAACACCCGCATTCGATGGGTTCAACATGCTCGAGCTCTTCGACTAGCGACCTTCATTCTATGCCTCCCGGCTCGAGACCCTGAGGATATCATGACTCAGGATCGACCACCCAGCAGAAAGAAAAGTCTAATGTCGTTAAGATATGGCCAGAGAGCCAGGTAAATGGTACAAGTAGTTGTACAAAGCCGCGAGGCTTGGGCACTGACAGCGACCCACGCGTCAAGTGCAAAAGAGAGATCAGTTAAAGACGAGATTGTTCGACGGAGCCAAGGACTCTTCGAATGTGGCGAAGAAAAGACACATGGAGGCCGACAAGAACTTGTCGTCCTATGGGTCTGTAAACTCAAAATGTCGTATAGTCGTAAAATGCCGTAGCGGGCCGGTAATTGCCCCTTCGTAAATCTAATGCGCTGATATATCTGAACGAACGAGAAACTTTTCGGTATCGTGTATGCTTCGTCCTAGGAAGTGATGCAAGTGGTTCAGTCCACCGCTCTGGCAGTTCAGTCCGCCGCCGCAAGAGCGGTGGACAGTGTTCACAATGGTGGCAGACTCTCTGCCATTACGCGATTTGGCCCCATCCCTGCTTGACGCCAACGACGACGAGAGCAGCAATGGCGCCGACCACGAGGAGGCCAATGACAGACATGTAGCGGTTGAGCGCGCGCCACCATCTGGCACTTTGAAACAACGTCTCGTCGACGGCGGCGACGCGGCGAGGCAAGTCTCGCTCTTCGTCTAGAAGACTCGATCTGTGATCACGCTCCTCCATTTCCGCGTGCGGGTCAGGGGGCAGAGGTAGAAAAGCTGCCATCATCCATGCTTGTACACGTTAGCTGGTGCCGACCGGGCTTGGCGGGGTGGGGGCTGGAAAAGGAGGAGGCCCTTACCAAACGGCAAGATGAACCCGAGAGCAAACAGAACAACCTGCATGTTCCTCTTTCCAAGCAGGCTGCTCTCCGCAGACCACGTCATGGAAGGAGGCTCCCAGATGCTGTAGCGACCGGCTCTCTGATCACGACGCAAATGCGGCGACCAAATGCTCGATGTCTTCTTTCGCAGGCCGGGGCGTATCTGACTGTTTTGCAACGGAGCCTGGTTGATGTCCATCGACCCCGCATCCGACGTGGGCCCAGGGGCCATAAGATTGACTTCTCTTGGCCGACGTCGTGGGCTGTAGATACTCAGGGGAAGGTGTTCAACGCTTGGCGAGAGACTTTGGAAGGAACTGGGTGGCCGGCTCTCGTTCGGGTCCGACATCATCGATTCTGATGAGCTCGCGAGGAACTTTCGTTCACCACTCCCGTAGTAGAATCTGGCGAAGTCGTGGATTTAGCGGGGAATCCTGGCATAACAATCGTCGTGATGTGCAACAGCACTGGGATGCTTGCTGGCTTACCTTGCCCACGTCGGAATGGACGCGGAGTTGAAGCTGTTAGCCCGCGAGCTGCTCGAAGAGTGCAGATTACGATCCGAGGAAGTACTGGAGAAGAAGCTGCCGAGGCGGGTCCTCGAGGGGCGGTGATGAAGCTGTTGCAGTTCCGTCAATCCGTCACCGTGTTCATCCTGATCGCTCACCAAGCGGAGTGTGCCTCCCCGACTGTGAGCAGCCTGCGGACGTTCGAGAGAGTCGGTGAAAGACTTGGAGTGAGAGAGCGAGCGTTCTTCGTTGGCGGCAAGCGAGGACGAGATGCTAAGCATCTGCCGGCTGTGACTGCTGAGAGGCGCGCTGCCACGTCTGCCGGGCACCGACCACGGAGACACGGAGCGAGATGGAGGGTCGCTGCCGCCCTCACTCTCTGACATGACAGTAGAAAGCTGGGAACTCCATTGATGCGGATGGACGTTCATATGGGATTCCGCAGATGCAAGAGCAGCTGGCTCGGCTCTGGCGTCTGACTGCCCAACAGACGAGCCAGCCAGGGCGCGGGATCGATAGAAGGCGACGGGAGCAGCAATCAGATTTTGGGCAGCTTCGAAGCCGAGGGCGCTGGATATGGACTTGATCGAAGCAGTGCGCCGCAGAGAGTCCCGGGAGCGTGACTTATAGTAGCCAAATCTTTCACGCGACTTCTTCTTGCTCTTCTGGGGCTTCAATGGTGCCACTAGCAGGCTCTCTTGGGAGTATTCGGGGCGGACTCGATGTTGGTGGGCGGTGGCTGAAGAGGGCGCAGGGGATGAGTCGCCGTGCAGGACGTAATTCTGTTCGCTGTCCGCAGTCTTAGGTGGGCTCCGTTCGGCCGAGGATGGCTCGGGAGGCGACGATCGACCGAGAATCACGTAGTTGGAGTGGCTCGACGAAGGGGGCGCCAACGAGCTGTCTGTGTCATGGGCAGGAGGCGAGCTGGACCCATAGACTTTGTAGTTCGTTGTCTCTGACGTCGCGGACGGCGGTGGAAGCACGCTCTCAGTGTCAGCTCGAGGCGGCGAACTTGAGGTGTAAATCTTGTAGTTCGTTTTTTCCGAAGACGTAGATACAGTGACAGATGACTGGAAGGACGTTTTGGGCTGCAGGTCATGGGGGTCTGCCGACGAAGAAGGGTCTACGGCAGGTGTCTCGGGCAGCGGCGCGAGTCGAGTATCAGACGGGGACGGCGGATGTGGTAGGGCTAAGTCGGGTTCAGCGTAAAGAAGGGACGACTTTTGCTTTTTTTGCTTCTGCTTGAGATCAGGAGTGTTGGGAACCTTGCGCAGGCCGCCGACCATTCGATAGTTCCAGGGGGACGAAGAGGACGAGGCAGTGCCTGAGGTAATATGATCACCGACCAATTGAGTGGTCGAGGACGCCGGGGTTAGCGTGGGCGTGAGGCTTTGCTCAGGGAGCGAAGTCACGGTAGAGCTTGGACGATTTTCGCTGAAGGCGTCGGATGAGAACCGATCATGCGAGGCTGTGGTGGAGAGTGACCAGGTAGGAGCCCTGGACGCGCGCTGGCCGCCTTGGCTCTGCTGTCCCTGAGGCAGGAGGGAGAATGTCTTGCCGTCGGAGTGAATGGTTACGAGATTGCGACGACGTGACAAGGGGCGCTTCGCCGAAGGTGTGGTAGGCTCACCATCGTTGTGGTGCTGGGAGGCCTGGGATCGCGCATTAACAGGGGAAATATCAGACTGATGTGGTGGAGTGGCCGGGACAGGGGTTGAGGGAGAAGACGGGCCTCCAGCAGAGGAGTCGGATCGCAGTTTCGAGCCTGAAACACCACGGTCCTTGGCGGCAACCAATGGGAAGGTAGAAGAGGCTGGCGACAGTATCGACGTTAGCGTGCCGGAGGAGTATGAGCGTCGGTGCGAATAGCGGTCGCTAGCACGGCTGGCAGAACGATCGTCGGGCCTGGAGGTACTGGCATGACCAAATTCGGACGGGTTGGGTGACAACAGGGCCGTGGTCGATGTCGGGGTGCGGGAAGAGGAGGCTGAAGCGGTGGAATCGCGATTCTTGTGGCTCGGACGGGGCGGGCTATAAGGAACGACGCGAATGGCAAGGGAGTTGGATTGCGATTTGGACCGTTCGTGCAATGGCCTGCGATGGGACCGAGAGGGGCTCCCTCGAGAGGGGCTCCCGGACCCGGACATGCTCAGCCCGACACTGCGTGCACGCGTGAAATCGGGCGGCGACGCAGGTCGTTGGGGGGGTTCCGGGCCATGGAGGACCGGTGAGCCCCGGGGTAGACGGAGGAGACCGAGACAGGGAGGGGAGGAGCGGTGCTGAGCGCGGCAAGTAGCTGCGGGCTGGCCTCACGCTGAGAAACACGGCTTCGACGGCCGGGGCCGGTCTGTGCTTTGCCGAGCCGGTTCGGACGCCGGACAGTGCAAAGTACAAAGTGCAACTTGGTCGGCCCGGTGGAGAATGCGTAAATTCGAGCAGCTGCAGGGTCGAATCGCAGGCGTCGCAAAATATCGAAAAAGCTAGGCAAGCAATGGTTGTCGATTCGTTGATGTGTCGATCGATGTGTTGATGCCGGAACGCTTGGCCTGGCGACAAGCAGGTCGTCGACGGGCCAGGCCGGGTTGGATGGATATTAATTAGGGCGAGAATGGAGGGCCGGATGGGCAGACGGTAAGACAATCGAGTCGATTGAGTCGAGTAAATAGGTTTGCGTTTATGAGGTTCTTTTGTTTCCTCGGGTTTGTGATGTGTGGAGCGACAGCGCTGAGTCGCTAGGGCCGTCCGTGAGCGAGAGAGTGACTAGAGTGAGCCGAAGCGTGAGATACGAGAAAACGACGTGAATATCGAGCAAAATGAGAGTCGGAAGATAAGCAGCATGAGAAAGAGCCGAAGCCCCAGTATACAATAATAATAATAATGATAATAAGCAGTAAGGAGAAAATAAGAAAGGAAAATAGGCCGTCGAGGGAGACGATGAGTGCGGCAACTCGGATGGAAAGAGGCCAGGGCCGGAGGGGAAAGAGGAAGGAAAGGTAGAAAAAGAGAGCGAAAGCCAAATCAGAGAGGAAGAATGGATGAAGACAGAAGCGGGAGGGAAGCAAAAGCGGGTAACGAGCGGTACACCACTAAGTATGTGCCTGGGTTGAGAGGTGGTAGACGCCAGCGCAGCATGCGTACTGGGGTACTGACATTAAGGTGCCTCGTGGGGCACCGAGACGAGATGTGAGCTGGCCGGCAGCCCATCCAAGCGGAAGCGAGGAGGCACCGGGAAAGACAGCTTCCACCCTTCTCAAAACCATAAATAAGGGTTAAGGGGGAGGGCAAAAAAAAAACGAACATGCCAGGCACGCCAGCTCTGCAAAAATAGCGGTCGAGATGCACTCACTGGCCGGGGTGCGAGGCGACTGAGCGAACTGACTGGCCAGACAGCCCCCAATTCTCCCTATCTCTGCTTCTTTCTAGCCCAGGCAAAATGAGCAGCAAGGGGTTGGTGCAGATGTGGTTGCAGACGACGGGGGGGCCTGGTTAGGCCAGCCAAGCCCAAACAACCAGAGAAGCTGACGGCCGTCGGCAGCCAAGTTGAGCAGCCAGAACGGGAATGGAGGCCGTACACTACCGTCTACGGAGGAGGCGGTGCGGCGCGGCGATGCTCCTCTGATGCAGTAGCTAATGCCGCAGAGCCAGCGGTGGTCATGAGTGGTGGTTCGTCTGCGAGGATAAAGGTGGCCAGGCACGTCGAGCAGAGAACGGCCTGTGATCTATGATTTGTTGACTGAGGTAGCGTCAGTCTGTTGTAAAAAGAGATCGCCTCCGGGGTCGGCCTTTCGTCCGCCTGGTTGGCTCTACCACGCCGTGAGAGAGCGGAGAAGGAAGAAGAAAGAAGAAGAGGGCGCTGCAGAAAGTGAGGTTGTTGACGGGGCCCGGCCGTATTTGACAGGTTATTGAAGCCACAACCATACATACATTCATTCTAGTGTGCCATACTGGTGGTCTACGGTAAAGTGGTCGTGAGCGACGCAACGAAAAACAACAAAAACAAAGCAGCATAGCAGGCCCGGCCCATGCGGCCGAGATCCACGGGCACAGAGCGTGTTATCCATGTCGAGGTGAAAAGACCAAGGTTCCCCTAGGCCGTGGGCAAGTCCGGGAGGCCTAGTCATGGCCACCCAGCGGCGGCACCAAGGAAGAGGGCGAAGAAGAATTCCTACAAGGTCACTGCACACGAGGTATGTACCAACATACTGTACATACAGAGTAGGTAGGCCACAGTTGTTCGAGGCGTGGATGTCAATTAGCGCGCAACCAGAGCCTTCGGCGCTAGAATACCTACATAGGTAGTAAATACGTATCGCGGACAGAGACAGGACAGGAGACTTCCAATCCATCCAATCCATAACTCCAAGTGGGTTGATCCCTTCCAGACCCCCGGTATTACCCACAATACGTTTCTCGAGCACCTGGACAAGCGAGCAGCCTTTGATGAGATGCGGAGTAGCACTACGCAAGAACGACAGCGGATGCTGCCCACAGCAACAGCTTGGTCCGACTTTCACTACATGCTAGTACATACTAGTATCAATTACAAAGTAGCAGGTAGGGCAGTAGTAATGAGGAGCAGTTTGAACAGCAGGTTTCGTAATCGGCTTTCTCACGACGGTTCAGGTCCCGCCTGTTTTCATATGCGATGATGCGGCAGGCTCAACACACCGGCTGCATCCGAGCTCCGAGTTGCTGTAGCTGCGTTGCTCCTGCTAGAAGGCACGTCTCGCTTGCGGTCCGTCCGACCGCTTTTGTTTATCCAAGTAGTGTAAGAAGGTATTAGGGGTTGTTTTGGTCCATCTCGTGGTCGGAGCTGGCGGAGGGGCTGTGCGTCATGACCGCCCACGGATAACTAGGTCCAGCCGTCATCGTGAAATTTCGGTGTGTTAATTTCAACAGTTGCTGCTCTGTATTACCTAACACCACTAGTAATACGGGGAACGTTGGCTTCTGCGTTTGATTGGCCTGAAGAAGCGACATGGTGCAGGTACGTACATAGGCACTCGACTCCGTTCTTTCATCGTACCTACCATACGTAGTACTAGTACATCGTACAGAACTATCAGTATCCATACCTGCCTGGCCCATTCTGTGGGCCAGCCGCTGCAACCCTCGCGGCTTGAAACGACGCCGTTCGTTTGTCACATATGCTCCATCGCCGTCACTGAATGCCTTCAAGGTAGCCGCTAGCCCTCAAAGGCCTGAGATGCGCGATGTGCCATGCGACTCTTGTGTGTCAGAATGTACTGGTTAACACACAGCCCCTCTGCGACAGCGTTGCGCCGGGCCTTTACCCACACATTCTCTTAGGTACCTAGGTATCTAGTCAACTACCCTTAAGGTACCAGTGTGAGAATGTGCCTCCACCTTGCCTTCCGCGGTCTAACCTCAGGCACCTTGGGTCGTTAGGGTATCTAGGCAACTAGGCACCTGGGTGCCACGGTGCCTACCTATGTGGGTAGCCGACATGTTTAAGCGCCGCGCTTCGCCAGGTTTGTACGGCTACTATGTATGCATTCCCTTTTTTCACTTCGTGAAGCGAGCTATTACATAAGCAGAACGTTTGTATTGAGCCAATTCTCTCCAGTTGCGGTATTAGCATCACTTCGGGTAAGGCACGCAACTCAAGATAGACCGAGACCCAGACTCAGACCCAGACCGTTTGTTTCGATGTCACCCGCCCAAGAGTTTGGCTTCGGCCCCGCTGCCGGTTCCTTGGACACGAGGCCGGCCTCTTTGCACACATCCACCGTGAGCGCGATGCTAGTACGTCCATCATGTCCTCAACGTCCAGTCTTGCTCCCTGTCCGTCCTTGCACACTCACTGATAGCTGGCCAGGTTCTTTACACCCTCATCTATGTCCTACCTCTCTACATCTCACCATCTAGCCGTCCCTCGGCGACATTGTCAAGAGATGACCCTCGCGTCATTCGCACCCGCGTCATCTCCGTTCTCTTCTCCACGACAATTTGCTCAGCCTTGACGTACATTGTCTTGGCATGCCTTCCTGATGGTGCTCTTCCATTCAGTCCTATTCACGCCATGGGCTACTGGCCCGTTGGCCTTGCTGAATCCGGCGCTTGTTTGCTCGTCACCGCTGCTCTCTTCGCCGGCCCACTATATGAGGCGCTTCTCATAGATGGTCTATGGGAGGACTGGAAGGATCTCGGTCCCATTATCCGCGTTTGGACACAGTGGACATCCTGGCGAAATATCGTAATGGTTAGCTACCCCGTGCTCCTGCTATGCCGTTGGCAGTGTGTCGGTTGACAATCAATCAGGGGCCCTTGACAGAGGAGATGCTGTTCCGGTCCGCCTCAGTCCCCTTATTACTATGCGCCCGGATGTCATTGGCCCGGACAATCTTCCTTTCGCCTCTTATATTCGGCATCGCTCACCTTCACCATTTCTATGAGTTCCGCATCAGTCATCCACGGGTGCCCCTCATCGCTGCCGTCGCTCGTTCTGTTCTGCAGTTCGCCTATACATCCCTGTTTGGCGCCTACGCCACATTCTTATTCCTGCGATCGGGGAGTCTGCTGGCCATTGTCTTGGTTCACGCCTTCTGCAACTCCATGGGTCTCCCTCGCCTCTGGGGATCCGTTGAACCCTACTGGCATGCGCATGGACGCCACACACCGGCTGATGCTCGGAAGTGGACGGCTGTCTATTACGTCCTTTTGTTTGCAGGGGCGATATCTTGGTGGAAGGGTCTCTTGCCTCTCACAGAAACATCGGTGACTCTCTTACCGAGTAGCCTTTAGGCGGACTGCATGTACCGATGATAAAACCATCCCATAGAGCGTGTCATGTTCTCATGTCTACATCCATCCCTGGCAATGATCCGGGCATTGTGAACTCATCCTCAGTTCGTAGTCTGCGGCGACGCAGCGAATCCTGCTCTCTCCCTGTCCGAGACCCTGCTTCGGCCTCAACCTCTCTCCGAGCCTCCGCCCGCAGATCCTGACGTATCTCTTTTCCCTTCGCCCTCCCTACCGACGCGTTGTTTTCAGCCAGGCCATCCTCGGGACCTCTAGTGTTCTTCTTCCGTGGCCACAAACTTGGCAGAGCAATTTCTTGAAAGCGCGGTTCCACGCATCGCTCGTCGAACCAGCGGTGGAGACGCGACTCGATCAGCTGTGCAATTTTGGGCACATCCTGAAGCCTCGAACGACTGCCGAGGAGGCTCCGTATGGAGAGATCAAGTCGATAGTCATCCATAAAATTGAACGTCATCATAGTCGGGGTTGACTGCGAAGGGTTACTCGGGATGAACGAGATTGATAGGGTGCCGCTGAATCTGACCACCGAGACGGAGAGAGCGACGGGTAACACGGCAGTGAGCTTTTTGGGGTAGTTGAGAAGGAGCTTCGTTTCCAACGCAAGCGTCAGCATGTCGCTGAGGTCAACATCCATCCGAGCTTGCAATTTGGCCCCTTCTCTAGAAGCGGCACTGGCATCGAATGTTTTTCCATTGCCCAGGCTCAGTCCGTCTTCATCGACGGGAATGATACGGCAGTTGCTGAAGATGGGGAAGTCTTCACCCAAGCTCAACTCTGTCACCCGAATCTCGTCGACGAAATCTGGCCGAGAGTTTCCATTCAGCGCTTTCGTAAGTGAGCTGAGGATGGCATCGTCATGCTGCGCGTCGCTGCGGAATTGAGCAATTGTTTGAGCTACCAAGACGTTGAACCAATCCAAGCTCTCGGGTTGGTGGCTGTCAACGTTGTAGTAGGTTTTGCTCAAGATGGAGCCGATAGTGAGATTCGGCGGGTTGCGGAGAACGCTGGACTTTTTGCGGTTGAGCGTCTGCTGGCCCTGTTTGGCCGCTGTCCGCAAACTCAAGAGCGAGCGCTTATGGGCCAACGTCCTGGATCGGCGCTCTGTTGCCCGCAGTGAGGCAGTCACCTCGGCGGACGGGGGATCGCCAAATATGAAGAACTTGATGAAAGCCGCGAGGACGAGGACCACCGAAATTTGACCTAGGACTAAACCTTGGGTAAAGGACAACCTAAGAGCAAGAGTCAGATCCGTACTTCACCTCTGCCAGTTACTTCATATGGTGTCTTCACTCACGTGGGTTCAGCCTTCGCCAGGCAAGTGTCCGCTGGCAGGCTCGCCATCTCCTCGGCTGTCGAAAGTGATATGCGCAAGCCTTGAACTTTCACGATTCCGAATGGAGAGTGATTTTAAAAATTGAGGTTAAGAGAGGCAGTTGGGGTCATAACTTGATGCTTGTTTGGTTTCGAAGGCGGCCTTAACGAAGCCCTGGCAAGTGGTCGTGGCTGCTGGATGGAATTTCCAGGTTGCTAGGTAGGTAGTGTACCCATTTTTGTGGAGATTTTGCAGGTGCAGGGGGTGCTCCCTGTACAACTTGGTTCCATGCGTCTAGAAGCCTGCGCACTGTGCATATTACCGTGCACCTACCTGAGGAGCTTGCTTACCTACCTGGGTACCAAGGTAATAAAGAAGTGATGTAGTAGGTAGGGAGGTACACTGGCACCTAGATCCAACGACGCTTCCCCCACAACCTCACGTTCATCAGCAAACCTGACATCGGCCTCGCCGTAACATCAAGCTCTTCCGGCTTTTACATCCGAAAACGAAAAGGATTGGGGGGTTGCGACTCGCCCGCACGTCATCCCGGCAGTACTCAAAGGTTGCTCACATTCCCTGAAGCCCAGACTCGCTCCCAACTCAACGCTTTCGTCTCATTCCCTTCTTTCTCCGCTGGACAGGATGGACGTCGCACAAGCGGTGGCCGGGTATCTGTCGCGCATGATATCGTCGGCCGACCCCATGTCAACAGCGCAGCCCGCAAAGATGAAGGTGCTGCTGCTCGACCGGGAAACTGTACCCATCGTATCCACCGCCATCACACAGTCCGCCTTGCTCAATCACGAGGTTTACCTCATTGACCGGCTCGACAATACGGGCAGAGAAAAGATGCGACACCTCCGGTGTTTATGTCTTGTTCGCCCTTCGCCTGAATCGATTCAATCTCTCATCGACGAACTGCGAGAACCGAAGTACGGCGAGTACTATCTGTACTTCACCAATGTCGTCAAGAAATCGTCGCTTGAGAGACTCGCTGAGGCCGACGACCATGAAGTAGTGAAACTTGTTCAAGAGCACTTCGCCGACTTTATCGTCATCAACCCGGATCTGTTCTCGCTCGGGCTCAGTCTTCCTCATCAACGCATCTGGGGCAATAGTCCCGACACCTGGAACCCGGATGCTCTCCAAAGAAGTGCCGATGGTCTAGTTGCCGTGCTTTTGGCCCTCAAGAAGAAGCCCCTCATCAGGTATGCAAAGAACAGTCCGGTCGCCAAGAAGTTGGCGACGGAGGTGCGGTATCGCATTACCCAGGAGGACCAGTTATTCGACTTTCGAAAGGTCGATACGCCTCCCATCCTGCTCGTCCTCGACCGGCGCGAGGACTCCATGACGCCTCTGCTCACTCAGTGGACCTACCAAGCCATGGTTCATCACCTCCTGGGCATCAACAACGGCAGAGTTGATCTAAGCGAAGTTCCTGACATCCGTCCTGAGCTAAAGGAGATTGTATTGTCCCCAGACCAAGACCCCTTCTTCAAGAAGAATATGTTCCTCAACTTTGGCGATCTTGGCGGAAACATTAAGGACTACGTGGAACAGTACCAGTCGAAAACACAGAATAATGCCAACATTGAATCCATAACGGACATGAAGCGCTTCATTGAGGAGTACCCGGAGTTTCGCAAGCTTTCTGGCAACGTGAGCAAACACGTCACGCTGGTTTCTGAGTTGAGCCGGCGAGTCGGCATCGAAAATCTCCTCGAAGTCAGCGAGCTTGAGCAGAGTCTTTCTTGCAACGACAATCACGCCGCCGATGTCAAGGTATGAGCCAGAGCCGTAACATGAAGAGTTCCAATTTACTGATCGTTCCGCCTACAGAACATACAAAAGCTTATCCAATCACCCAAGGTGACCAACAACAGCAAGGTCGCCCTGGTTGCGCTCTACGCGTTACGATATGAACGCAACCCGTCGAACTCACTTCCAATGCTAATTGACCTCCTCGTGGCGGCTGGTGGAGTTTCGGTGCGGCGAGCAGAAATCGTCACCAAGCTGGTGACATACCAGTCATCGTTGCAACAATCTCAGGCCCAAACGGGCATCACCGACATATTCGAATCCACTGGGATTTTTGGGGCAGCTGGAAACCGTTTCAAGGGACTGAAGGGTGTGGAAAACGTTTACACTCAGCACAGTCCCTTACTAGAGAACACACTTCAAAACTTGATCCGAGGCAGACTGAAAGAGCAGCAGTATCCCTTCGTCGAAGGAGGCGGAAGCACTCGCGACAAGCCACAAGACATCGTCGTCTTTATGATTGGGGGCGCGACATACGAGGAAGCTAAGATGGTTGCATCTATTAATGCCAGCTCTCCGGGTATTCGTCTGGTTCTTGGTGGCACGACTGTTCACAATGCAATAACATTCCTCGAAGAAGTCGAAGACGCCGTTTCATCCTGGCCTGACTCTCGGAAGCTGGACACAAGGCGGTGAAGTGCCAGTTCCGAAACCAATATGTAAGGGCCAGCTGGTATTCCCTTTTTTTTCTCCTCACCGCAAATGAGCTTTTGAATAGACGCATATCGCCACTGCCATCAGTCCATCTGATTTCTTGCGGCGCTCGTAGCAGCAGATTTCCCTATGAAGTCCCGAGAGTGGCGAGCCAATGGAATGAGGTGGTCCGCAGGAGGAGTGGTCATGTAACAGTGACCAGCTCACTCATTACGCACGCACATGTGTACCCAGAGCACGTTTAACGCACTGTGTTTTACACTGTACCTAGGTAGGTAGCGGTAAACTCGAGGGAAAAAATTGGGGCATGGGAAGAGACGAACGACGGTGCTAGAGATTTTTGTTTCCTTTGCACCCAGGTATGCTCCGCGCACCTCCATCACGGGGAGACACTCTGGACCGAAATTTCCAGGCCTGTTGTATCTAACAGTCCGGTGTCGTCATGCGCTCCATCGCTGTGGCTCTCAAGTTGCGCCCTCGCCACTGCGCCCGCGCCCTGCATCTTCGTTCATTTACGCCCATCAAGCGCCGAGGATTCGCAGCTGTAGCCGAAGGATCAAGGTTAGCAGGGAAGGGTCGCCCGAGACTGTCATTACACTTCGAACTAACAGCCTAGGCCATTCGACGTCGTTGTCATAGGAGGTGGGCATGCTGGTGCAGAAGCATGTGCTGCTGCTGCCAGAGCTGGAGCGCGGACAGCCTTGGTCACGCCCAAAATCGATAATCTTGGCACATGTTCTTGTAATCCATCCTTTGGCGGCATTGGTAAAGGCATCATAATTCGTGAGATTGATGCTCTCGACGGGTTGGCTGGTCGAGTCATCGACAAGGCAGGTGTTCAGTTCAAGGTCTTAAACCGCGCCAAAGGTCCTGCAGTGTGGGTAAGAAAACAGGCGTCGCTCGTATTTCTTGCGGTTTTTTTTTTGGCTGACAGGATGGTCGCGCAGGGTCCGCGGGCACAAATTGACCGAAAGCTCTATCAGAAACACATGAGGGAAGAACTGGAAACGTATCCAAACCTGTCCATCGTGCTCGGAAGCGTATCCGATATCATTACAAGCCCCGACTACGATGCCAAAAGCTCCGCCAAGAGCAAAATAACAGGCGTTCGTCTCGATTCCGGCGAAGTTCTCCCCACGACGCAAGTTGTCATTACCACTGGAACCTTCCTCGGCGGCGAGATACATATTGGCCTGAAGAGTTATCCTGCAGGGCGTATAGGAGAAGACGCCTCGCACGGCTTGAGCAAGTCACTAAAAGATGCGGGATTCGCTCTAGGTCGGCTCAAGACAGGCACTCCGCCCCGTATCGCGAAGAGCAGTATTGATTTCTCCGTTTTGGAATCACAACCCGGCGATAGCCCGCCGATGGCGTTCAGTTTTCTCAATGAGCAGGTAACTGTCCAGGACCAGATGCTGTGTCATATCACACACACCAACGAGGCAACACACGCGATTGTCCGAGACAATCTGGATAAGACTATTCATATACGGGAAACAATTAGGGGACCGAGGTACTGCCCGTCCCTGGAAGCAAAGATTACCCGCTTTTCCGACAAGGAGAAACACATTGTGTGGCTTGAGCCCGAAGGATTCGACAGCGACCTTATTTACCCGAACGGTCTGTCGATGACTGTCCCCCCCGAGGCGCAGGAGCAAATATTACGATCAATACGAGGTCTGGAGCGCTCGGTTATGACGCAGCCGGGCTATGGGGTTGAGTACGACTACATCGATCCCCGAAGTCTGAAAGCAACGCTAGAGACCAAGAATATTGGCGGCCTATACCTAGCAGGTCAAATCAATGGCACCACTGGATACGAAGAAGCGGCCGGTCAGGGTATCGTTGCGGGCATCAATGCCGGTCGTGCCGCCCTCGGCCTTGAGCCTGTCTCAATATCTAGGGCAGACGGTTATATTGGTATCATGATAGACGACCTCATCACCAAGGGCGTCACAGAGCCGTACAGGATGTTCACCACGAGGAGCGAATATCGATTGACCTCACGGGCGGATAACGCAGATCTGAGATTAACAAAGCACGGACGAGAATGGGGAGTAATATCAGACAAGCGATGGAACTCCTTTTCTGACGAAAGTGCGCAAATGGAAGATCTAACGGCATTGCTAAAGTCGACAACCAGGACGTCCCCTGAATGGGTCAGCCTAGGGTTTCCACTGCGGAAAATGTCGGAGCGTCGAGATGGTACAGACATACTTCGACTACGCGACGTAACAATGGATCAGCTCGCCGCCGCAGTGCCCGACGTTGATAGGTTCCCAGAGCGCATCAAGTCCCGGGTTCACATAGAGGCCACCTACGCGCCTTTTATCGAGAGACAGCTTGCCGAGCGCAAGATCTTTATCCGTGACGAGAACGTGCGCCTGCCGGCATCCATCGACTACGACCAGGTCCCGGGACTGGCAATGGCCGAGAAGGCTGTACTCGGAGCAACCAGACCCGAGACGTTGGCGCAGGCTAGGAGATTAGAGGGCATCACCCCGTCCGGATGCCTGCGACTGCTAGGATATATCAAAAGGCAGAATCGGAGAGACTCCATCGACAAACTGGCGTCGGAAACTGCTGGTTGGCAGTCATCGAATCGGCTCTAGGCTCCCGTGGCGGCGCTCACTGACTGTCGTGTTGCCCTGTAAATACTGTATGATAGCTACAAAATACGCTCCCGTGAATTCGGCGCTGTGCCTTCCGGGATAAATAGATACCCCTATGATGTCGATTACACACCGGATCAAACTCAAGTCGCTCGCTTGCACGTTGGAATGGTTCTCCCGCACGAGGAGAGAGAAAAAAGGTACAGATTACTTTTGGCCCCTAGTCAACCTCGCCCAAACGCCTTTTTTCATGCTTCTCAACGCGCAGTCTAAGAAATTCTGCAGGCCGGCGCCTATTCTTACACCCTTACCATCCATCGCCTTCTTCGAGCGGCCAGGGATTTCCTACTTCGAAACGGAGAAATCCGGGGGCCCCCCTAATAATGTCCACTCGCAGTCCTCCTCCGTCGAGTAAGGATTCCTGGTCGATATCAACCCCAGTGCTTCTCCTACGTTTTCGACGGTGCGGCCTTAGGGGGCCTCAGAATTTTGACTGCATCTTTGCTGTAGATGTAACTTGCTCCGCTCCAAACCGTGGTGGTAGCTACAACGTATCTACGTGGCATTAGCAAACCGAGGCACGTTACGTACGGCATTCCTTGTAGAACCTACTGCATGATGGTCAACGGCGCGGAGAGGTCGTAGGTCATCACAGGAGCGGCTGTCGTGAGACCGACGAGTGCCAGTTGAAGAAATGTGTTGTACTTGCTGATTGTAGTTGGGCGGACCTCGGCGGAGGGCAGGGAAAAGTCCCAATACCTCGTGAACGTTTTCGGCGGCGGAAGAGAAATCCAGCGATAGTAGATGGCGGAAATGGCGAGACCGACATCCCGGCCCAGGATGATCGAGGCCAGCCAGACTGTCCAGGTGCGAGCACGCGTTAGTGAGTATCTTGTCGAATTTCGAGGTCTCTCGGCGTTCTTGCCGCCCTTCGGAACCTGTTTCCCTCTCTGTTCTCTCAACGCATCCCGAGATGTGACGGCGGATGAACTAACCTGGCAAAGAGCCCTGGGCCGCGAGACACACGGTCAAGATGGTCATAAGCATCTTGTCTGCCATTGGATCGATAACAGTGCCTACTACCGTTTGCAGTTTCCATCTGCGAGCGATCCAGCCGTCAAGCAGGTCGGTAACCCCCGCGTACGCGAAGAGACCCAAGGCCCAGGCATGCTGATCGTGCAGAATGAAGTAGCCAACAAAGGGGGCGGCCACGAGGCGGGATAATGTCAGGATATTAGGGATTGTGTAGATATTTTCGTGGAGGCTTTTCGGGAGGGTCGGGATCTTGGCCGTCACTTTGGCTGTGGTCGGACTAGAACTGCGAGCCGTCCCACAAGTCAGCTTAATTCATTCGTCAAGAGGGTGGAGGCAGAAAACGCATGCCTGGAAGTTTTTTCTTTGCTTTGCGACGCGTAGCCTGCGAAGGACCCAAACACGGGCCGCGAGCGCAAATCATGGCGAATGGGGCTGACCGGAGGGGCAGCAACAGCAAGCTTGAGCGTTAACCTGTACGCAGACGAAGACAACGCGAGTGGTGACCGGCTGCGGCAGCTGTAGGCTGCCAATCGGCTGCCGTGGGCTAGACCACCCCGGCCTGCGAACCTGCAAAGCGACATTTTCCCTCCTGATTGCGAATGTTGTTTGTTTCCTTTCTCCCCCTCTTGCTTGGCTTTGGAAGCTGGTTGACTGCCGCCTGCTAGTCGTCGTCTTAGTGATGTAGCGAGGTGAGCTGAGCCGAGGCAAACAAGCTGACAAAACCGTGCTCTGATTTGCGCGTCACGTCAACAGGACCACCACCCTGTGCGCGCCTCACCGGCCGGTCAATCGCATTAGCAGCTTCCAAAACTGTGAAAGGTCGATTTCAAGTAGAATCCAAAACGTTTAAAGACCTACGTTATCAAGTAAACACACTTTCTAGTAATACCGATACGTAGAGAAGTTTTCAAAATCTCTAATATGCTAGAGTCTACATTGAGATTAATATTGTAGTGTTTGAGAAGCCACTAAAATTAATAGGTAATACCTACAACGGGAACTGCGGCACCACATCTGTGTACTCGGTACTTTGGTCAATAACGGAGATTAGCACAACTGGTTCAGACCACGGTCGAGGCGGGGCTTTCCTGATACATGCATATCGCGACCGAGTTTCCACAGCGGCCTATTCTACTGTGTAAGTCCGCATCTACAGAATACAGTAACCCTCTGGCCATTAGACGTGCCCGGGCTTCAAGTCGTCGCATGGCCAAAATATTGGCTTTAATGACATGAGTGACCGCTATTTCGCTTCCCACGACACTCCTGTCATACACGGACGGCATCACTAGTTATCTCCCTCGCGGCTTTGGGCAACCTCGACAATTTTTGACTTTTCGCGCTCTGTCGTCGCCAACCGTTTATCTAACCGCCACAACTGTGGGGAAGCACCCAGCGCGACTTGCTGGCGGACCTGTTGTGAAAGTCCGTTCGCCCCTGACGAACTGAAAACATCCTCCGTCGCTCGTCTGTCCCTTGCACCACGCTTAATCGTGGCAGAGCAGCTCAAGATTTCCTCTCATCGAAACTGGGCACCATCCTTTTCCAGGCGTCCACGTGGGCGGCGTCGCTTTCTAGCCCCTACCCATACTATTGGTACTGTTCGGCCAACCCGCAGTTGCTGGCGGCATGTATTGGCCCTGGTCGTCCTCCAATGGATCAAACGAGGACCATTCGCGGGCTGTAATTCCCTCGAAGGACATTCCTTGCGTCCTGTCACTGCCCATGCCTGTTTCTGTATGGACATTCCTGGGGGACTGGGCTGGGAACCCGTCGGGTGGTGACATGTCGGAGACCCTGTGCTGGTACATCATCGATGTCATATAATTTCTCGCGGGATCGGCGACTGATGGTACGCCACCCGCAAGATTCATATCCCCACCTGTTGTTGCCTCGTAGGCGGTCGAGTGACGCCGTGGTTGATGTTGAGGCTCCAAGGTCATGGTCCGAGACATGTCATGACCGAGGCCGGCGCTGGACGGATACCTATGCCGCTGACCAATGTGGTCATACGGGTAGGAATGATGCGGCGGCTGGGTGTAGGCGACGCCGCCAACAGACCCTCCCACTGCCGTCGGCATATATGGCGGCATGTAAGACTGACCGAACGGTGGCCCGCCCATGCCGCCTATGGGGTGGTTGAGTGAGGGCACAGACATGGTCCTCGATAGAGCTGGGTGTCCACCAACTGGATAGCCGTGGGCAAACATGCCGGTGTGCGCTCCCCGTTGGTCGTCCATCTCAACCTCGTCGATGGGTGCGCGGAAGTTTTGTGACATTATCAGCTCCCCTCTTGGAATAATGGTTGAGAGCCGGGTATCTTTTGATGGAGTCATTAGTCTTCCCTCTGTGACGTCCTCCACGTTGTAGTAGGATACTAAGTGATGAGGAACGCCTTGATAAGTCACGCTGATTGTCTTCTTGACAAGGCCATTTTCCTTGAAAGGGTAGGAATCGACCAAGGAACCGATCAGGGCACGTTCGGCATCCTTGTTCGAGGAGGACGTGTCGCCCATTCCCATGGCGGGGGCAGTTCCGTTCATAGTGGGCTGCCGCGAGCCGACGTCGCTAGGCTTGGTGACACCGGTGGTTTTCTTGGTTCGCTTCATAGCTCGCTTCTTCTCGCCGGGTGGGAATGGTCGGTCGAGCTCTCTGTAGATGAGGAAGTTGCCGAGAATGCGACTGGGGCTCCATGCCACACCATCTGTCCAGCGCTTGATGCCGGACGAGTGTTCCTCGTAGATGAAGACGTTGCCGCTCTTGATGAGGTCTTGTCTCTCCCGATCGTGGGGACGACGAGGCACGTGCTGCAACGCACTACTGAGGCAAGCTTCGAAGAGCACAAGAGCATCCAACGTCGATGCTACATGACCAATGAAAGTTGGGTTTAGCGGTACGTTGGAGTTCGCCATTTTGGCCTCCGACAGCGTCGAGTCTAACAGTGTGTGAGTTAAAGCCTCAGCGTTGTCGAGAATAGAGAAGGTAGAGTTGCGCCACTGACCACTGGTGTCTCGATGCTAGACCAACTAAAGAACACAGATGGTGCTAATGCTTCTTTTTGGTTCTGATAATGGGCGACACAGGGTGCTGTCGCTGAATGCGCACGCCAAGCACGATCGAGTTGGACGGTGGTGACGGCAAGGATGGTAACGCTGATAGGGGTGGTGATGATGAGTGTGCGGATGATTGGGAACCGCGTCGAGGTTGGCAGCGGTCCAGATGGTTTTCTGAAATATGTTGGGGGCAGAGAGTTTGGAAAGATTTTTCTCCGTCGGTGGGTGGTAAAAGTAGATCGGGATGGAAGGAGGGTTTGCTGGGTAAGGTGAGCTGAGGCAGGTGACAACGACGTTCTTGGTGTGTGGAGCTGCTCCAATGGTGGCTTTCGCATCCACCCTGGAGGATAGCCTCGTGCAGTGCGCCTCGTTCTCCCAGGTCAGCACGTTGGCAGTCGAGATAGGTTGCGTGGACGTTCGAATGAGACCAATAATGAGGCCTCGCGAGTGAGTCTTGGAAGGTGACTTCAGGCTGAAGCCGAGCCACAGTGGAGCCCAGGTGTGAGAAAAGAGATATCGTCCACAGAGCCAACGACCACAGCGGTGCGCAGGCGAATATGTAAGAGGCTTGTGGCGTGTGTGGGCCAGGAATCGGAGATAATGCCAAGATCCAACGTTTTAAGGTTCGTTCAGCGCAGCACGGGCGGAACGATGGCTGGCACTTTCGGCTGCGGCCTGCAGTTTCTGGATTGGGTGGCTCCGCGTCGGGAGAGAGGTCGGGCCACGCAGGTGTGTGCAAAGGGTACGGTCGGTACAAGCAGCTTGTGCGTGTGCGTGTGCGTGTGCGTGTGCGTGCGCGTGCGTGTGTGCGAGGGAGAGAGAGAGTGTGTGTGTGTGTGAGAGAGGGAGGGAGAGAGAGGGAGAGAGAGAGTGAGAGAGATAGGGAGGGAGGGGAAGTAGAGCGGGAGAATAAAGAGAGAAAGAGGAAGAGAGACAGAGAGAGAGACAGTACGTGTGGGTATAGGTGGATGTGTGTCGCGGTTGTGAGCACTCTCAGTCTTCTCTGGAAGTTGTTGACGGGTGAAATATATATAAACAGGAAACAGAAGGCGGAAGCGGATGTGTACTGAAAATAAGCAACAGAAGAGAAGGAGCCCGTACGCCGTTGCTCCACTAATAGGGTGCAGGTGCCTACGTGTGAAGGGCGTTGACCTGACAATAACCCAGAACTCTTGAGGGAATAATTCGAAAGATGAGCATGAAGGCAAAGAGAGGGCCTCGGAGGTTTTTGATTATGTATGAACCAAGCGGTTGGGCCTCGAGCTCCCCCCAGTCTTAATCCGTTAGCTTCGGGAGCTGGGGAGAGCAGGGTTTCTGGACAGGTCGCGGAGCCGGTGGACTTATATCACGTCGGTGCCCGACGGTAGAGCTGGTATTTGTCCGTCAAGATCGGGAGACTGGACGAATTGGCAAGGGGAAACGGTCCAGGCTGCTTGGAGAGGTCGAGCGAGAACAAACGGGCATGGAATGGCATTACAGGCCTTGTCGGTGGTAGATGGGGCTTGGGAAAGATCGGACCCAAGGCGGGATGCCGACGTAGGGCCAAGGGTCACGGCCACGGCCACGGCCACGGCCAGGCAAGGTGCCGCGGTCGAGGGGAGCAGGAAGCTGTTTGAACCCGAGCCAGGGTAGCTGATGAAGCTCTACCATGTAGTACGTCAGAGAGGGCCAAGAAGACAGGGCGGACGGGGCAGAGCGGCGGCGGCAGCAGGGGCAGAAGGGGGGGGATGAGGAGGACGAGGAGGACGAGACGAAGAGGTTGTGCAGTAACAGAAGCAGCGTTGACCGCGGGCATCAGATTTACAGGCGTGTCAGAAGAAGTTGTCGTCGTTACGGTAGAGCCAGAGGAGGCAGAGCCGATCGACTGACGAGGCGGAGGCGGAGGCGGCGGCGGCGGCGGCGGCGGTGGGACGCAAAGACACACAGCCCATTAACAGGACGTCTCGTCGCCGACAAGCAGGTCGCAAGTTGCAGGGGGGGAAGGGGGTGTGGGTTGGTGAACAGGCGGAGGGGCGTGTGAGAGAGAGAAGATGAAGGATGGGGAGAGAGGAGACGGGAGAGGGGGGAGGGGGGAGGGAAACGACACGAAGGAGGGGATGAAGGCGTAAAGGGGGTGTGGGATGAGAAGGTGAGGGTGAGAGTACCTTGCTGTTATGGGGAACGGAGGGTTGCTGTTGCAAGGTAGAACGGGGCGGGATCTGGATATGAAGGTGAGAGGGAACGAGCAAGGCGGGGAAATAGAAAGAGGCAGGGAGGGGAAAGGGAGAGGGAGGAGAGAGAGACATACTACGTAGACAGAGAGACAGAGTATTAGTCAAGGGGAAAGAAGCACGAGTGGTGGTCGTGGAAACGCTCGGCGATCAAAAGTGCTGGGAGAAATGCAAAGGGAGTAAGTACCTAAGGCCCTAGGCACCTTACCTTACACTACCTACTCAGTAGGTAGGTGCAAAGAGCAGCCTGAAGAGGGAAGAGAAAAAGGGAAAGGAAAAGGGAAAGAGGGCGGTGCCGGGGACCAAGGCCTTAGCTCTTCCCTACATCGACTTTGGGGAACAGGGACTACACTAGTGTGGGAAGGTATACATAGCTTATACTTGCTTGGGTATCCGTACTTGGTAGCGTCCGTAGCAGGTAGTTTGCAGTTTTCACTACTATGGTACATGGGCTGGCCGGGTGGGCAAAGTCGACTGACGGACTGACGGACTGACTGATTGACTGGATAGATGGACATGGACATGGACATGGACAGGGCCGGGGACAAGGACGGGGATGTAGGGGTATACTTACATGGACGGCGCCGGGGACGCGTGCGAGGACTGGACGAGCATGAGCATGAGCATGAGCACGAGCACGAGCACAAGCACGAGCACCAAGGCGAGGAAAGAGGAAAGGGACACACCACCAACAAAACAACTCACTTACCCATTGGAACTCGCTTGAGATGCGTGTCATCCTCACTCCAAGGTACATGATGGGGCGAATGTGTTGGAGTGTCTGCAGGACGAAACTACCTTGCACGTACAGGCCGGCCTCGGCCTCCTCACGAGATGGATGTGCCCCGTGATAGAGCAGCTTTTCCAGGCGCGAGGTGCCAGCACTTGGCCAAGAGATGGGACTTGCAACGGCACGAGGAGTAAGCGAAGCAGATACCTACCAGCTACGCCTGACACGAAGTGAACAGCGAACAGAAATCCACCGGCGATCTTTCAATTGACTACATTTCACCTCCTCGTCCCCTCAGTAAACCCCTCCCGATCCGGGCGCAGGCAGTAGGCACGGTGACGTGACGATGGCTGGCTAGGAGATGGAGGTAGGCAGAGTTAAAGAGACGGGAGGCCGCAATCATGAAATGACAACTGCTGGCCGGTGCTTACTTGCTTTGCCTGATGTTGCTTGAATTCTTAAGGTTGTCTTGCATCTGGTCGAAGCTTCTGCGCTGGAGCCGGAGCCGGAGCCGGAGCTGGATGAGCTGGGGCTGGGGCCGATACCTAGTTGAGGTGGAGCTGGAGTTGGAGTTGGATTCGTTGTTGAATGTTGGATGTTGGATATTGTAGCTGGAGCTGGAGCTGGAGCTGGAGCTGGAACCGGAACCGGAGCTTGAGCCGGAGCTGGAGCTCGAAAGCTGGCCGGCGATTTGGTAATGTGCGGGATATCGCAAAACGCAAAAAGGATGCAGCAGCGCACTTAGGGTCCACGTCCTGTCTACCATACCTAGTACCTACTACTACTATCATGTACTAGGCTAGGTACCGCAGTACCTAGGCATGTACGTCGCTACGTGCCAAACAACCGACGCCTGTCCTCACCCGGGTGGGTGGGGTCTGGTGGGGTGGGGCCACGACGAAATGAGGGGCCGAGTCCCAATGTCAATGTGAAGGCCCAAACATGCGAGTCCCATGTGCTGAGCTAAGACGACCTTTACTCAACCTCGTGACTCTGACGGGGAGCTGTCCGGACGGGCGACGACCACTAGTACCTACCTACCTAGGTTACAGGTAGTGATGCATTCTCTCATCCAAGGGACACCAGCGAGCGTCCTGCTGCCCGCCGGGGGCCAAGTCCTGCCCAAGGATTCGAAGAGGAGCTCTTCAGGAGGCGAAGTGAGGTCACAGCTGCCTCACTAGAGGCTGTGGCGTGAAGGCCGTGCTGCAGACCGCAGATGGGCGTTCCGGGTCGGGGACGCATCTACAGGCTACATCCAGGCACCTCAGTGTGTTGAGTATTCATTGACCATCCGTGGAGGGGACAGGGCGCTCTCGCGCTCTCCATGGTTATGGATGGGATGGACGGGATGGGACGTAGGTGGGGGATGTCGAGGTGGAGAGTCGACGGCGAAGGGCACCTGAAGGCTGAAGGCTGAAAGCTCATCGCCAGGCGTCAAGGAAACCGCAACTCAGTACGATCGCATCATGGAGAAGAGCCACGCGCCGGGTGGGACGAAATCGCTTCGCCTCAGTTTTCTGCTCAAGCACCCAGGTGCCGCTCGCTGTCCTTCAGTCATTCTGCCTGAGACCCGAGACAGGGAACACCTCTGTACGGCATGGTCGGTACGGGGCGGCAGGCCGGGCCACAGACCACCCGGCGCACAGGGAGGGAAGGCCAACTTGTCCGTCCGCCTCGGAGACGAGGCAGCGGCCGACGGCCAAGCTGGAAATAAACTCGGCGTGAGGCTGGTGACAAGTGGAGATGGGGCTGCGGGGTGGGCGCAACGCAGCGAATGGAAAGGAAAAAAGATATCCATGGATACTTACTATGCAGGCATGGATATCCGTACGGTGTACTGCTAGCTGTGACTATTATGTACATAGTATGATTGTGGAAGCCCTAGCCGGGTAGGAACAATGCGACAGGTCGTGATGCCGGGCCAGAGCTTTGGCGGGAGCCGCCTCGGTTGGGTGAGCCGGCTCAATTGTAATTGTCGTCGATATCCAGTACAATGGAGTGTATGTACCTCAACCCGGCCGAGAAGCGGGCTCAGGAAATGCCACTTCTCCTGCAAAAGCCTGTCCACAGTCCAGCCTTGGGCATCGTTTCGTCTGGCCCACGGGCTTGAACCGACAGAACCGGACTGAGACTACTACAAGACTGGACGGACGGATCACGATGGGAGGCTGGCTGTTCGTTCCTTCGAGGGTCAAACAAAGGCTACAAACCAGGCCTCTAGGGCCCAGGTACGGATACTGTATGCTCTGGGAAAATCCGGATTTGAGCTAAGACGGCAGCCAAACCCCTCTTGGTCCTGATCAACAACGTTCTTCAGAAACTCCCTTATTTACTCGTGGTTTTAGTGTACTCTTCTTGTCTTTAGTGTGCTGTTTAGTCCTAACCAGGTTTAGCTCAAATCCGGATTTTCCCAGAGCATACGGTATGTACACTAGCGAGGTTTCCAAGTGGCTTACCTAAGTGTGGATCTTCCCATGGGACTTGGCGATTCGCCGACCTCGCCAGCCAGTAAACGCCGACATCTTCGGCAGAGTGCCGGGGCAGCCGGGGCAGGCTGAGGCTTGGGCGCCGCCTTAACATCGACTACCGCTGAGAGAACCTAGAATCCGGCACCTCCCAATGTGTCGAACGCTAGGGCCAGCTGTCCGGGCACGTACAAGCCCAGTCGGTCAATAAGTGTACATGCTCGTAGCAGGGACGATCAGTACCTGAAGTGCCTTGGGCATTGTTACTGTGTAAGTGGTTCGTTCGCAGTCTCGCGGCGCCAGACGCCTACCTCCCCGGCTGAGCATCAGCTTGCCTACTGTGTAGTAATCTACTCGTGTACCTACGAATACAATGCACCAGGTGAGTGGCCGTGCGGGTACGCGATGTGAGCAAGGATCTGTCGAGGAAAAAAAAAAGGAAAAAAAAAAAAAGGTCTGGGACAGGACGACTGGGAGGTCGAGGATAGGTAGGGGAGAGGGTTTCCATATGTAGCCGTGACTTGTCGGTTTCGCTCGGAGCCTTGTGAACCCCGCGCGGGTATTGATTCGTGTTTGACCAGGGGCGAGGGTGGCACCCAATCCCGGCACAATCAACGAGGGCACGCCGCCAGTCGGCGAGGGTACATTCGATGAGAGCAACGAGAGGACAGCGATGTATGGATTGATAACATGGTATGATGGTATGTATGTTCATGGCAAAAATTTGTCTCGATGATTTTAACCATGCCAAGTCGGTCTGTCGAATGGAATCTGAGACGAACAGCATTTTCTATCTTTTGCCTAGGTAGTAGTAAATGTGGCATGCCGAAGCTGCGTCTCTGGTTGGCACGGCGTTCCTCCCAACATATCATTGTACGTAGCAAAAATAAAGCCCGGCGAAAGAACGACAGAAGAGCCACAGCCAAACACTACTGCTGGAACACTCCGTAGTGTATATGGTACGTAGGTAATGTAGTGTACGGTGTACGGTGTACGGTGTACGGATAGCCTTCGGGGAAGACGGGGAGCAAGGGCTGAGTGGTCGGGGACATAGTCGGGGGGATGTGGATGTACACATTTTAATACCAAGATGCGTACATGGCCTGCGTGCCGGCGCGCAATCCATGTAATGATGACCAGAACGCGCTGGTGAGCACATAGTAGAAGACGGTGACAGTATGGGAATACTAGCACTATGGAATAATGGTAGTGTGCACTACATAGTAGGACAAACGACGGGCCCGCGGAAGTGCGAACGCAGGTCTTGGGCAACCGCTTGAGGATGGGGAGACGGGAGCAATCGTGCAACTGCAGGGAGCCCCAGGGGTCCCCAGCCGGCCAACATGAGGTCCCTTGCCCGGGCAGTAATAGATGCCAAAGTAGGAGTACATTACACTACGGATACTAATACCTTGCAAGTATGATGCGCGACCCAGTGCTACTAATACACCTATCCCACGACTGCTTGTACTACTACAATTGGTGCCGGGAGATGAGCCTCAGCAACGTGGGAGGCTCAGATGCCTGCGAGGAAGATGATCAACGCGTGGGTGCAAGTTCGCGGATGGCCAATACACCAGGTAACAGATGGCGACGAGTGGGCATGCTACCTGTGTAGTAGTAGTGTACGTGTAGTGTATGCTACGGATACTGCTGTACGGTACTATTGTAGCGCAAAATTGTATGTGGTGAGGCAACGGAAGGGGTGCATGTAAAAGGACACGGGGCCGATTGCTGAAGAACAGAACAGGCCTGGACCTGGACCTGGTGAAAGGCAATACAATACCTACTCGGGTCATTCAGTTATTTGTTGCCATTGTTGGTGCTCACCATGCTGCAGGTACGGCACCTTCCGTACCTTGCCTTGCGAAAGTACTTTGGTACACAGACCGTACACTCACCCAGTACTGTGAGTGCCTCCCATCACCAATTAGGGTGTTTCCCATTCCTTTCCCCGATGTGATGGGTGTGACGGGATGGGGCTGCTTTGACGTACCACAGTACTGCGCTACCTGGTAAAATACTCATTGCGGCTACTCGTCTCGTTCTCGCTCGCAGCAACAGAGTATGCCAATCATGCCCGTCCGTACCTACTATCCATACCAGAGCAATCCCTGCCCCCGTTTGACTTTCTTGTTGAGAACACTGTGAAGACTGTGGTGGTCCTAGACCCACCGCCAGGCCAGCCAACCGAGAAGGGGAGGTCTCGTCTCCAAAAAGCTCATCAACATTAGCATCATCATCATCATCATTATCAACAACGACACTAACAACAATGTACACGCCGTCATTTGTGTATCTACACTAGTATTACGGCATACAATCGAGGTATCCGTGCTGGGTTCTGTGCCCCGACAGAGACGGGTGCCGCTGTTGTCGTGAGTGCGATGAGCGTCGTCCGTGCCTCGCGACCCATCGCAACGCCATCCTAACGGAGGCTGGGCTGGGCGCGATGTTCCTGCACATGCTTCGAAACTGAGGCCACTCTGCTGCCAGTCTGCCACACACCACACACACACCTACATCCACAGGCACACACAGCAAGACATGGGAACCGGCCTTTCAGAGAAAGGCCAGCCAGCTAGACCACACCATATACCATCTCATCTATTTGAGATGGTGTATGGCGCGTCTGCTCGCTTGACCAACCACTCTGGATTTAGCTCCTCAGGTGCTCGGCATTTCCTTGTCAAGGGAGCCAAAGTTAATGACGACGCGAGGCCGCTGCATCTGAGGTTTGAACAGGAACACAAAGGGCGCGAGGGTTGAGGCACGAAAAACAAGAGCATACTATGTAGAGCCCACGTCCGATGAGAGGAGTGGTGCATCGAATATGGCAATGGCATGACATGGCATTGTATGGGGTTGTTGTCGAGCGTGCAGGTGGATGGAGGCATGCCGCACGCTCCCTCGGTCTGGTCTGCTGGTATGATGCCTGCTGAAGCCGAGCCAAGCCGCCGCCAGCAGCTTGCCGAACACAGGCTGGCAGGCGCGTTGTCGTCACATCAGACATGGAGGACGGCCATGCCTAGTAACGCCAGCGTCCGTGGTAGAAGTAGAGTTGCGGCAAGTCGGGAGGGAGAGATGATTGCTTACACGGTATCAATGTAGTGAAGAGCATATAATATGGCGGCTGGTGCCAGGGCAGCATTGATGCTTTTCTCAGGGTCATCGTCCGACTTGAACGCGGACAAGATCGAATTAGTGTCCATCGCGTACGCATACCTACATGGGTAGGCTTCATCCCTTATTCCAGGGACAGGAATGCAGCAGAGACCTCCACATCGACACGCGGAAAACCTCTGCCCGGTTCGAACGACATAGTTGCACCTGGAAATTAGAACATTCACGCCCTCCTCGAACATACTACTTTTAGACACGGCGATATACCGTACACTACCTAGGTACATTAGATACATGGCACGGCGTGGCACGGCATGGCATGCGGACCGCGCAAGTGCCCGTGCGTTGCGCGTTACACCAGAAACACAAGGTCATTTGAGCGGTGCGTCAAGTTGAGGAAGGTCGAAGCCAACACGCCAAGACCACAAAAATGCATGTGGCAGCGAGACGACGCCGGAGATGGCCAGTACGTACATATCTAGCATCATTGGTGGAGCTGTGTAGTGTAGGTAGTCGCGTACTATAGTGCGCCTCAAGGCGGTAACGAACCCCTTCCAGCGCACAAGCGGAACGGATATGTGATTCCCCAAGTCAAGGCACCCCATCCCACTGCGCCCGTTGGCGGCGACTACGCACACACGTTGCCCTAAAGTTCACCCGCACATAACCCATAGTACCTAGTCACGGGGTTGGAAAAGGAGAGGCAAAAAAAAAACCCCCCCGTGGTTTGTGGTGAGTGGGTGTGGGCCTGCGCAGCACTCGAGGCTAGTGTACAGCACCTAGGTCCCGAACTCGAACTACTACGTACAAGGCAGTACATCAGGTACCTCAAGCACCTCCTACAGAGGGGCGGGCGCGATTGCCTGTCAGAAAAGGTTAAGGCGCGCTCTCGAGGCTTAGAGTCTCGGGAATGCACGAGCACGATGCAAGGTCAGTGTGTCAATGAACGATCGGGTGTTTATTGGCCTGTTTGGCACCAAGTGCTGCACTACATACGTAGTACGTAGTGTGCCTACGTAGGTAGGCACACTGTGTAGAATCCGTACACACCTAACCAAAATGTCGTGTGCCTTTCAAGTGTGTTGACTTTGGATTGGCTACCTATACACTACAGTGTAGGGTGGGCAATTGCAAAGGTCCATTTGGAGACATCCGAATGGTTTTTTTTTTTTTGCCATCTTCCCATCCCAACCTCTCAACAGCAACACCACCACCAACTGTAGGGGAAAAGCCTGATTTTGAACCCAAATCTACTTACCACGTAGTGGTTCCTGAGCACCGTTGTTGGTCTGTCCATACTCATAGCAGTCTGTACATAGTACTTCCTCGGCTAGGTGCCTGGGGCAGAACAAATTTACACCTGAGGAACTGAGCCTGGTGCCTGGTTTGATGCTTGTGCTGAAACTTGACACCAGGGACCCACACCCCCTTCCGCGTCGAAGGCACGTGCGATGCAAATTCAACAGACTCAATCAAGACCGTAAGGTCGACTCGCCCTTTGTGTGTGCTTGGCGCTCCGGCCCCGACAACGTTGCTCGCATGTTTCTGGCTGTAATTACTGGGTTGCGACAGGAAACGTCTTCCTGGCCGGCCAGCACATTTAACCCCCATCAACCACCATCCCTCTCGCGGCTCGTCCAAACAGCAGACGTGAGAAACTCGCACACACTTTGTTCAGAAAGATGAAGAGGGAAGGAGAGTTATGCCAGCGCCCCTGATCCTCAAAGGTCTCAGGCCAAACGCGCGATGAACGCACACGTGCCGATGGCTCGAAATCGAAGCTTTAGATCGTCGTATCCTGGACCCAAGGATTCCCAAACTTCCTGGCAGGAAACGTTGGTCACCTTTTTCTCTCCCTCTCTGTTTTTCTGTTTCTCCTTCACAGGCGGGGGCGGGAAGAGCCAGAGTTGCAAGTTGGTCTTGGTCCTTGGTGTACCTTGTTAATCAGCCCAAAGCCCTGCCCTGTAACCCGACAGGCGACGTACTAGGGGACCAGCATTAGCACGTCCGTCTCGGCCGCCCCTTCCTGGTCGTTCCGTCGGCAAATACCACAGTACATACACCAACCACTACGATAGTCTGTAGTATCATGGACCATGGTGTTCTGGCAGGCTGGCACCCCAAGGGTAGTCGTATGGATGGGAGCGGTCTGGGCAGGAGGGAAACCCTATCGCCGACGCGCCGACGCGTCGTCACTTCCAGGTCGTCACTTGCTCTACGGTCTCTACACGCGTATCTGACTACCTGTAGACTAGGTAGGTACTGATGTACTTCGCATGCATTTTGTTCCCTGCCGAATCAGCCTGCTCAGTCGGCTCGATTCATCGCTCAAGATCCGACGTCCGACGTCCGACGTCCGCATCACAACGTTGCCTCTCGGCCGGCCGGACTTAACTTTTTCTTCAAAACCCGTCAATCGTTGGGGATACCACAAGGCATCACCATCGGCGTGTCGAATTGCGCCGAGCAAGCCAGCGAGCGAGCCCGTGTTGGTATTGTAACCCAATTCGAGGCCACCCACCCGCACCGATATCCAATCTCCAAGTCTCGACCTACCGGAAGCACGCCTGAATTGCCGAACACCACCTCGACCTGTTCTTCAACCCCAACTCCAAGACTCCAAAACCACCTCTTCCATCCCCACCCTTTGTGTGTTTTTGTGTGTGTTTGTGGGTGGGTGGGTACCTAGGTGGGTGCATCATCTATGTCTTCCTCTCTACACTACTCTACTCCAACAGAACGCCCGCTACTCCAAGCCAGGAGTCTGGGCGGCGTGGACGTGGGATATGGTGATCCTTGCCTGGCCCCTGGCCCTGGCCGCCGCCTTGAACTGTCGACTGTGCACGGACAACTGCACCTGTTCTCGGCTTGCCGCTTTGCTACTCCCTTCCACTCCCCCCTCCCGACCTCCCCTTCCGCCCGCTCTTCTCCAGCAAGTTGCTGCTGCTATCCGTACTTGTTGGAATTCAATTCCAGTAGTGGTTTCTCGTTTGAATGCCCAAAATTACCGAGCTCATGCCCCCATGTGCGTCGCGGGCTGCGGGCGTCGCGCATACCACACAGTGTCTGGGACGAGACGTGTCCTATCCGCCCCGCGGACGGGTGGCCTGACTCTTCTCCGTTTCTTGGTTTACCATGGCAGTCCCATCCATGCGGTTGTTCACGCCCTCGTCGCCGCGGCCAAAATGGCATCAGGCTTCTGTCTGTCGGGTGTGGATGAGGGGTGACTGGAAGAGAGTGAGATCGCGACGGAGCCCAAAGAGACCCGAACGTACCAATTCGCACCTGCTACGTACGTACTACTTGCTACATTGTGTGTATCCATCCGTGTTAGTATCTACAGCCTACATTATACATAATAGTATGTACAACGGCAGCTCGCCTCGTCATCTGTTCTTGGGTCGGCTCACGTGACTCTATTCTTTCCATGAACAGACTCGATATCGTAGGCACGTAATAAGTGGTATACACTGCGCTCCTGGTATGAGATTGGAGAGAAACAGTCTGCGGCCGTGCCCAGATCTGCTACTCTACGACTACGGCGCCGGTCCGTGATCAGGGACGCGCGCGGGTTTTCCGCACTCCGCGGGGCTCCGCGATGCGATCGTGACAAGTGGTAGTAGCTATAGCTGGCACACGACAGGCTCGGGAAACGGGAAACGGTGCATGCAATGCAATGCAATGCATTGCATGGCTCGAGAGCCAGGATCGGGACTGGTACACAAGCATAACGGGTCGCTCGCCTGAACTGACGGGCGCCGGTGTGGTGTTGGACTGCCGTCGATCGGTGCTCGCTGCCCGGGACGTGCGTGTGAGGTGTGAGGGGGTGAGGATGAGGACGAGGACGAGGACGAGACGGACGGCAAAAACAACGAGAGCGAGAATTGGCCAGGACCCGCGCTCGGCCGCCGCGACGGGAGTTTGGGACTGCGCCCGCTCCCCGCTCCCCGCTCCCCGCTCCCCGCTGCCCGCTGCCCGCCTCCCTTCCCCTTGGAAAAACAAGGGCGTCGTCGCCTTTATCACGCTACTTCTGTCATTGTCTAATGTACTAGTAGGTAGTGTATTGGCCCTGTCGTCGTGTAAACTAACCGCCCGCCCGTCCGCGTCCCCGCCGTCGCGGCTGGTCTCGTGCGGCACATCAGGTTCCCCGACAGCTCTTGCTTGGCCGGGGTCATGTCATGTCATGTCGCGATGATGATGATGATGATGATGATGGGCATGTCGACTTTTGTGACAGTTACTGGTTACTGCAGCGCGGGACCCATCCCATCTCGCACCTGGCACGAGTCGCCCCGTCGCCGGGGTGTCCACGCAGTGCAGTCAGTCACCTGCGTCCCAGTCCCCATCGCGATCGCATTCATACAGGCAAAGGCGGTAGCATTGGCCGAGCGGAACGATGTTGGAAAACCCACCTGCCATATCCGTAGTAGACATCCCACGTGCCGATGCCAGTGCCGCTGCCAATGCAGTGCCAATGTCGATGCCAATTCCAGCACTACCAACAAAGCGGCTGCAGACGCATGCAGCGTCCCTCCCTCCCGTCCCGTTGAAGAATGAAATAGGCACTAGTCTATTATCTAGTATCACGTACCGTGTATATAGGAGGTAGATGCCAGGCGAGGTGCCGATCGAGCTCATGTTCCGAGGTTATTCGGAGTGTGTAAGTCGAGGTTGGTATCAGCAAAAAGTGTACGGATACGGTGGTGTAACTTAGTGACAGTAATAAGTCGTATCTCCTCCGTACAAGACCTGTCTCCAGCGTTTCTCTCCCTTAGTCTTCATCTTTGCACAACGTGCCTGTTGTGCCCGACTGGAAACGCATCGCTCCGGCCCTGCCCTCGCCAGCCAACCCTGCCTTTTTCGCTTTCGCGGTCTTTTTCCCTCAACGCACCAGAGTACGTTCACATCCTTCCTTCCCGCGCGCTCGCGGCGTGCTCCCCGCTCCTCTACGGGTGCGCCAAGTGTGCCGATGGGCTGTCACGGCCCACCATCTGCCGCTCGGGCTCCAGACGGCATGCGAACATCTGTCCGGGGCACAGTGCACATATTAGTGCATCTGACGTAAGATAGAAGGGTTGGTAGCGCACTATGTAGGTACATATATGATATATGGGAGTAGTAGTGTAGTAGTGTAGTCACGAACTTGCGGTGCGGTGCGGTGCTGCAAAGCAGGCACGGGCCCGTGCCATGTCCAGATAAGGTGTAAACCATAAGCCTACCTTAATTGTAGTTAGTTTGCCGTTGTCGAGATTCTACTTTGCTGTACTGTGGGTGTGTTGGTGTTGAATGCCAAGACCGACCATGTCCTCCAACTGCTTTCACGTTACACGCTGTCAGCTAAAATCTCTCCACACGGTTCGTCTCCACGCCACGAGTCTCTCTCCCCCCCTCCCCTCCTTTCTTCTCCATCTCTGAGTCTCCGTCTCTCCACTGAGCCTGTGTATTCCACCTCTTCTCAGCCCGCGTCTCTGAGCCGTGGCGGCACTGCAACGAACCAAATACGCCCAGGCCAAGACGTAGACCCTGCCCTGGGCCATGGCAACCGGGGTCCTGCCAGGGAAGACCTCGAGGAAACGCAGATGGACATCTGGAATTCCCAGTGATGAGGATAACCCCCGTTCGCTCATGTCTTCATCGCCCCAATGAGCCCCGATTCCCAGGTTCCGGAGGGACTGGTGACTGGTGACTGGTGACTGGTGACTGGTGACCGGTCACCTGCACCACGGTCACCACCACCCTTCTTGACCCCCTTCTTGCCGGCTCCTCCGCCGGCACAGGAGAGGTCACAGTGAATCTGCTGCCCTTGCCGCTGCCATTGCTGCTTCTACTCTCTACTGCAATGAGAGCCGAGGATCGAAGCACCGAGACCTCTCGTATCGCATCGTATCGTATCGTGTCATGGTGCAGTGTACGTCAACGCGCCGCAGCATGGCGGGCGGCAGGAACGCTCGTCGAACGATGGGTAGTTCGGAGTTCGGGGCTTCGCCGGCACGCCTCGATTGTCTTGGCGTAGACGGCTCGAATTTGCGCTGTCTCGCTCTCGTACTCGAGTCTCGGCCCCCATCGGCCCCTCGTCAATCTGCATCATGACCCCCGTCCCTTCCCAATGCCCCTGTGTGCCTTCCGCCTCCACACTTCCGGACGGACTGCAATGTCTGCCCGCCGGGCTGCCGGATGAGCGCTGCCGGTCCAGCCGCCGGCGCCGAACGACCGCGAACGTCCACACCCGACCCATCGCGTCCCCCCTCGTGCTGCTCCTGATGCGGCCAAGAACAGCTTGGCGTCCTCGTCCAGGTCATGTTTCGCGGTGCCGTTTGATGCCGAGCCAGACGACGTAAAGTGCAGTGGGCAGCGCGGCGCAATGGCGAGGCCCAAGTCTGCCAAGGCTCAACCAAGCCACTCTACTACTCTACTCTTTCTCTCTCTCTCTCTCTCTTCCCTTTTCCCTCCCGCGTGTGCTTGTTGATCCATCTTCTTCAGTGCAGGCCCAATCGACTTTCTGCTGCCAAAGGAGAGAGAGACCAGCACCTCAGGAGTGGGATAGGTAACGACCCAAGAACGCCACCGATTGGAACATGTACTATCCTATCGCGTACGAGTACCTCCAACCTAGTGGGTCTACTAATGTGCTAGAAGGTACCTACCATGGTAGGCTAGGCTCTGTCTCCAGCAGGCTGGACGCAGGCCCTAGTCCGGACGGGACCCAGAGGTCAACCGCTCCCCTGGGCCCGAGTAGTGCGCCGTCGCTGCCACCTTGTTCCAGATTTGCCGTCAGATACCTGACCAATGTAAATCCCGGTGCCGCTCCTGTCCATCTCTTTCCTCCATCGCGCGAGGCAGAGTGCATTGTGCCATGCAGAGCGTCTCCCCGCTGCACTACGATCAGCTCTCTACGTAGTAGTGGAGCGACCATTCCGGGTTTCGCTGTGACCGCGAAATTGCCGTGTGGTAGCTGGCGGGGCGCAGATATTTGATCCCCGACAAAAGTGCCCGTCTCCGCCCTCCGTCAGATGCCTCTTAGCTCAGAATGCTCTAGTTAGTGTGTGGGCGCCAAGGTACGGATAGGTAGGCACTCTACTACTGCGAGGTGGCAGGTACCCAATTTTGGTCGCGTAGTGTAGTGGACGGAGCACACCACGGGCAGAGTAATTGTCATCAGCCCGGGCGGACATGGCTGAAAGTCCGGCCCCACTACCGGGGCCACACCTCCTCGACCTATATGCCAAGCTTCTGACATGGATACTCGCAGAGTACACATGCATGTACATGCGCTATTTGGTTACACAGTATATACTTGCCGAGACACCTACACTAGGGACTAAGGTAGGTAGCATTGCGGGTCAACGCCAGCCGCCACAGCCTCAAGCTGCCAGGAGAGAGACCAGGACCCGTGCTGAGATGCTATCCCTTCCGGACCCGCTCATTTGGCGACCTGAAAAGAAATAACGAAAAAGGCAGGGCAGATTAGGGTGGGTTAAAGCGGAACCCAACGCGCTACATAGTAAGGTATGGATGTGAGCACAGCGCCCCTGCTCAACACCCTTACTGCCGATCACAAAGGGGCCCCTGCCCATGCATCATTCAGAGTCCAAGCCTCTCCTTTCGTCCCCCACCTCTTCTATTTCCCCGTCTCTTCTCCTTCCATTCCCCCTACCCTGGTCGCTCCTTGACCCAACCTGGAGTGTGGGCTGGGTCCAAGCCCCAGCCACTGGGGTGGGCACCCGGTGAAGAGGAGCGCAGGGTACTGCTGGTAGTGCAGGGACAAGAAAAGAAAGGATAGAGAACAAACTCGCGATCTCACAATCTGGAGTTCACGCTAGCGGCCCAACACGACTAGGGGCCACGACTTGCCAAGCTTTCAAGTGGTCGTACAATGTATGAAGTGTATCTTCACCACACCATGTCGGGCTCTGTTGCCTTTCTCTGTCATCACAACCACCGTCCTGATATAAGCAGCTGCCATCGAGCCCACCATTGACCGCATCGCTTACATCAGAGGCCGGGACCGGGGGGCCGGCACCCGTTGAGCGGACACACACGCCGATGGATCTACCCACCCTGCTCAAATCCCAATCAAGAGAGGCGAGCGCTTGGCTGACTGGAAGCTCATCCCTCTTGGTAAGATAGGAACCCTCCAGGCTTATTGATTCTACATATAACCTACCGGAGGCCATTGCGAAATTGTTCAACCCACTCCGGCGAAGGAAAAAAAGTTAATGAGGCTTGGCGGCTCGGCTGTTGTCACCAGACCATCGCCGCCGCCCATTTTCGAGCGCTGTAATTAACGTCCTGCATGCCCATCGCCCAAGCCATACTAGAGAATCCCCATCGTCGTTGCTATCACGCCAGGCAGATACCTGTCTAGTTTGTCCCTCCTACAGTCCACCAGAGCATACCCACCCAGCCGGTGCCACGTTCCCGCGCCATTGTCTGGTACCGTCCCGCCAATTACCTCGCCGACTTTGCCGCGTCCTAAGTAGCTAGTGCACAGGTCCAGACGACACTGCTGTAATCCAAGCACCCAGCTCCCTTAGGGTGTTCCAACTGTAGACCACTGGTTTATGCCAAAGTTCTTGCGTTTATGGTGCCCGATAGAGCATTCTGGACCACCTCTGTACGGTGACATTGTTTTATTGTAAGTAGGAGAAATCGTGATTACCCTTGTCTCCGTTCTGTCCCTCAGCGCCGTCATCCAACCTCTGCCCATGCCCGAATAATTCCTAGACGCTAGACGTGAAGCCCCGCACCAATTTTGGCTCGTCAATACTGCCGGACGGCGGGATGAGTGCTCCCATCGGTGGGCTAATTAACCCGGCCGACCCGGGGCTTGCCCCAGGTTGAGACGATGCCATGCCATTGGGCGGGGTTGAGGGCAGAATCGCCACCGAATTACACCCCCTTCCACTGACGCGCCGCGGCCCTGGACCCAGCCAACCCCTCTCCAACCCCCAACCACATCCCTGATCAATCGGCCTCTTAAAAAAACCACGGCCGGCTGGCTGCCGATTCATCTGACTTGTAGCGCCTTGCCGGCAGCTTCATCGGAATGGGTATCGTTGCTCCAAAAAGTTCGTCGAGGCTCGCCGATTCGTCCTGGTCGCCATGACCCTGCCGCCGCCGGCTCTGCTTCTCTTCGCTCCCGTGCGCCACGGTCTGTGTTTGCGCGTCTTGGTCGGCTCCCCGCCGCATCCAAGGACCTCTTATGCCCGTCGCTTTGCCCACAGCAACCAGTACACCACATTCCCAGTTGCGGCAGCTGAGCTTGGCCTTGCCCGATTCACGGTCTTTCACTAACCGGCCCCTAAAGCCCAACTCAGGTCAGCCCTATGGTCGATCCACGTCGTGTTGTTGCGTTCCTCCAGGCCCCCTCCCCTACCACGTTCCCCCTCGCCGCAAAGGCCGTGTCCAATTGCCTGGGGCTCATGATGACTTACCATGCACTCTCTGACAGATTTGCACTCCCCACATACGCCCATGCTGTGCCATCACGCACTCGCTCCTGGACGAATATGGCTTTGCTGTGTAGCAGTAGACCATGTCGAGTGGCTTCGCAATCTCGTAGTAACTCTCGCGGAAAGGTGGCCGCTTTCCACCACTTCTCTTGCATGCAGATCGTTCCGGCAGCCTGTTAAGTGAGACGAAATGAGCACTCTGTAGAATACTGGGCATTTGGGCAGCAGGATCGACCGGTGCCGCGGCGATCCCGGCCGGAACAACTTACAGATCTACCGCCTCGACTGCCCAGAATGGTCTCTTCACTCGGGAAATAAATTCGGAAATGATCTTCCAAATCGGTCGACTTGGTGTCGGCCGTTCTAGAATTGACCACTCCTGTCCCCTTGGCGTTGCTTCTGTTCGACCTAGACTGTCTCGCTTCGTATTCTTTCATGCCCGAGTCGCCTATGAGAGGGCGCGAGGCGTTAGCACTCTGACAGCCCTGTCATGTATCGACGAGCCGCAGGGTAACCATGCATACCTTGACAGGCATTGTAAATCGCCTTCAAGTAGCTGTGGCTTAAAGACCCCAGTGAAGATGCCTGATGACAAATTGCTTAGCAGATCCCCCCGGGCCACTCTGCCCGCCAAGAGCTGGGCAAACTGCTCAGCCAACAGACCGCGTACTCACCACGTAGTCAATATCCACGGGACGGCCGGTTGCCAAACCCAAGCTGCGGACAGTGCTTCCGAGCCCACAATAGCCTAATCTTAACAGTCAATTCAAGTTTGACTCGGTGCGAACGTGAAGTCCTCGCGCTTTGGAGGGAAGGGAGGCTTGCCGGTGTACTGCCAAGAGTCGTTCGCATGGCTTCCGGAGCTGTAGATTGATGTCAACCCTTTGCATTCATAACGTCTAAGCCATATCCATGCCTATTTATGACATACATGGAGTGAACGAAGCCATAAGAGCGTGTCTCGGAAAAGTCATAGTTGTCAAGGCTTTTGACAAGGCTCTCTTCGAGTCCGAGAGCTCGGAGGAAACGCCGCAGCTCTCTTCCGAAGAAAGTCTCCTCTATTCCAGAGGTCGGTTGGCTATTGTTGAGCCGGGGAAGGTCAATCAGGAACACCATCTGCCAACGTCAGCAAAGACTGAGTGCGGTCAACGGAGGAGGAGCACACATTTTCCAGCACACCCGTCTCGCCCCAATCGTAGGCGACTAGATTGCCGGAGGGAATCACAACACGGAGATACCTGATTCGCATGAGCAGACTGATGGTTGTTTGATCAAAGGGGGGAAAGAGGAGGAGAAAGGGGGGGCTGTACTGCACCCTTCGAATTTCAGAATTTGCAGCTTGGAATGCATATATCCACCATGCATTGGCGGGAAGCAAAATTTGAAGAGTCCATTTGGAGCATTCGCTCTAATGACTGCTTTCTAGTGATGTTTTGGTCAGCCTGAGCCATCGGTTCTGAGTCGATTTGATGCGCGCACCTCCGCATCGTCTCTTGCGTATGCGACCAGAATTGTTTTGGTCCGGCGACAGTCAAGCTTGGAAAGAAGCCATTCCTCGTCCCACTGGAAGGACGATAGCATGGCAAGCTGTAGCTTGTCCTTCTGTAGGACCTCCTCGATCTTGATGTCTTGACCTGTGCGGGGATGACCAGAAGCCCAAGTCCGCTTGAAAACGCCTCTGGGAAACGGCAGTAGACTGGGGGAACTCATCCGCTCGGGCGAATTGGGTAGCCCTGGCGCGGGATTGTTGCTCATGTAACTTTTGGAGACAAGATACCGCTGTTGCTTAGGTTGCTTATCCTGAGAATCAAGCCCGGCCTGTGCACTAGAGCGTTTGTTGAGCCTTGCAAGACGATCCTCCTCCATCTTCTTCCTGTCGAGAGCCAAAGACCCAAAACGTGGGCCGACGACAGGTTGAACGGCTTGCTCGGTGGAATTTGCCGCTGTTGTTTTCCCCTCGTCATTACAGTTTCCTGAACCCTCTTCCTGCTGCAAAGAAAGAGCAATCGCCAAAGCGAGATCTGAATCGTACTCGGGGTCTGGCGATTCGGAACGTGCCGGATTGCCGGGTTGGTTCATCATGACAGACTGACAATGCGTGCACTATCCCCGTGGAAGCTGAATGAATGGACTTGTAGTGGATGCTCTCGTGGTTTGTAGGATAAGAAGAGAGCGGCAAGGCGAGATTGGGGCCATACAAGAAGTGTCTTGGTTCATTGTTCACCACCCAAACCCCACGCGACAGGGCCGCCTCCACTTGAAGCGAGTTAATCAGTGGGTCGGTCACGAAGTCACGTGCTCGCGCGCATCGTCTGCTTTGATACATGTACTCGTAAATATTCAATAGCCCGGCTGTGTATCGCCACCCTGGCCTAACTGTTTCAATCCTCTCGATTTCGCCTTGGTTCATCTCGTCTTCGTCAGCTCTCATCCTCTTCATACTAACAACGACAGGTCACTATGCAAGAACTCGGAGCTTATCTTTCACTTTCTCTTTCCCCAGATTGTTTGAAGTAGCAAGAATGACTCCTGGAATGCCAACCCAATTTCTGGGCAATACTAGCAACACCATTCGAATTGTCCCACAATCACGGGAGGATACGCGCGTCTCCTATGATCCTACCTACAGAACGCACTAGGCAGACAAGGTGGATGTGGTCTGAGTTGGCGCAGTCTTGACAATTTCGACGTCCCCATGTTGAAGATATCAGCAACATCATCAACGATGAATGAGTTGGTGGTGATATTTGTGGTTCGTAAGTCTTGCTATGATATAGTCGGTAACTCTGGTGGCATTATGTGTTCTGCCAGCCTTGTTCTCCAGATCTATGTCTTTCGCCAGCCAATCTATTCGCGCCGGCCTCGCAACTAAGCTTTCCGATGTCTCCGGGTCCTTCCTTCTGCACGCTTGGCGAAAGGCTTTCCGGTGCCAGCGCCGCGGGTGATACTGGATCTCGACCCAGTACAGGAAGTGAGTCTCTACGAGGTGGCGCAGATGGAAACGAGGCATTGTAACCAGTGCTGGCGTAACTTTGCGTAACTTGACTTCTCTAACTGTCATCATGATCTAATGAGGCTGGCTGCTTGGCTTGCTTTTACTTGAATGCGTCAAATGGGCCGGTTGAGAGTTACGGCTTGTGCGAGCGATGTTTGAGTAGAAAACGAAGCAGGTAAACCATGGCTATCCAAGTCAACTACGTACGTGTGAAACTTTGCAGAGTTGGCGGATCACAGACGAAGTGTAAACATGCCCCAGGCTCAGCAAACAGTTTGCCATACGGTAGTTGAAAACCCAGCATCTGACGACCTTACCAGTTAGTTCTCATCGCAGAGGGACATCATCGTACACGATGCTCCCTGAGTCGAAATGTCTTCGGTGCTAAGACGTACTACTGACCACCGGATTCCGGGGAAAAGGAAACCACACAAGCACCACCCTTGGCGTCATCCGTCAACGCTCACAACACGGGGTCTACTCTCTAGGTGGATGTGGATTACCGTTGTACAAGTACGCCGCGATGTAGGTGCGTACATTTGTTGAGACCACTTCAACAGCAGCAAAAGAGATGAGAGCTGCTCCATGTTGCACCCGGAACGAATCTGAATGAATTACAGCGGATGTGCCTGATTATGATTCTCAACTAGAGGGCGAGAGACCACGAGAAGGCTGGGTAGGCAAACAAATACAAGATGGTTAGCCAACTAGCCATTTAACTATGTTCGACACTATTTTCACAATTGTCAAGCGGAGAAAAGGTAGTATTACGCGTAGTGGCCCGCTTGAACTCGAGCGAGCGGGAGCACGCAAAGCTGGCAACTACTGTAACTACATTCATTTCCTTGGAAGAAAAAAGAAACAAGTACCGAAAACGAATCAGAACAACAACAGGACATGTTTTTACTAGAAAGCTGAGCATAAATGGAAAGGAATTCAACGTTGCCCTAACTGAGAAAAATATCAATGTCGCTTCCGGGTATCAAGTTGAAGACTCCTGACGACGGACTCAAGGCATCTACGTGCCCTAATGCATCCCGAAACGCCAAGACACCCAATAACGCAGATCGCAGTCATCAGCTAGAATCCGATAGTACTCCTATTCCATGCTAGTTGGTCAACAGCAACATCTACATTTCCTCATAGTTCGGTGGCGCCGTCCGTCGACCGGCAATCTCCAGGCACCAGAGCAGAGATGCTCGAGCGAGAGTCAAGTGTGTTGGCAGCTTATGAGTACAGAGGACGTTCTGTCGGCTTGCCGGTTGCTAGAGGAGAGTCGAGTTTAAGAATGCGACGGAGATTATCTTCCATCGCGCGTATATCGGCTGAACGGCCTTCTTCGACGTGGCCTCTGTTCCCGATGGTGCCGTGGTTGGCATACGGAGCCGATGATCGTGGCGGGGTAGACTGAGGGGAAGCTGCCGGGCCCTTGGCGCCAAATAGATACTTCTTCAAGGCCTCCGAACGGTCTTCAGAAGGCGGAGCCTCGGAAGTAATTGGCTGATTGGGATTGCCACGGGCAGCTCTGATGCGTTCCTGATAAGGGGTTGAGAAGGCAGGGCCAAGGGGCTTGCCAGGAAGGCCGTCTAACTCCGCCACCGAGATGCCGCTGGAAGAACGTCTGAAGGGCATGCGATGCCCTGGGTGGGTGTTGTGCTGGGTTGCAGTGAAGGGACTGTCCCTGGGAGGCGACACAGGACATTGAGGCCGAGCAGATGTGTGAAGAGAGCTTGCCCGTCGTGCCCTTTCCTTCTCTGCCCTGTCTGCTCTAAAGATGGCGTCCAGGGGCGATTCGCGAGCTGTGGGGGCCGTGGATAGATAGCTCGGTGTCGCTGCCTCGCGATCGGTTGCTGGAGGTGATGGCTGTTGTTGGACATCTGGCCGACGGGCCGGATTCCCCGGCGATTCGGGAATCGACTTTGAGTAGAAGCTGGGCATTGGCAAAGCCGACGCAGCAGGGGACGCGTGAAAGGTTGCGCCGGCGAAAGCTTGAACTGAGTTCGCCTTATTTATGGGAATGCTTTGAGGTGTAGAGCGTCGGTTCTGGCGAACAACATCAGGCGAGGGCAAGGTACTGTTGTTTTTGGCGCGAGGTTTATTGCGGGTTCGCTGCTTTGAACCATTGTGGTTTCCCGTGACGGACTGGGGCTCAGGGGAACCAGAGTGAGACTTCTGGGGAGTTTGAGGATGGCCGGGCTGTTCGTAAACCGAGCCCGTAACATTCGGCACGTCATTCTCCGACGCGTACATCTTCTGCGCTGCAGCCTTGCCGCCCCCGTTCCTGCCGTGCCGGCGACGAGTCGGTGTGGGTTTCGCTTGGTTGGTTGTATTTTGCATGCTGGACGCTGGAGACCAGATTCTGTGGTGTTCTTGTAACGGATACGGCAGGAGCAAAGATCTGAGTCGCAAGAGCTCAGGCAGGAGTAGTGATATTTCAGCCAAGAAGCAGAAGAGAAGTGTGTATGCGTGATACGATTAGGCGAGGCAAGCTCGGTCGGTCGGTCGGCTGGTCGCAAGTCTGACTCCGGCTCGGTATCGAGCGTACGATGTGTTGTTTTGATGCTGGTTTCTAGCGGTGCGCTCAAGCGCCCGGGGGATGATCGATTTGATTAGGCCGATTATGAGAGAGCGAAATGTAAAAGTCAACGTTTGATGCAGGAAAAGTGTGTGAGGATGCTCTGCTCATGCTCATGGTGTCATATGGGTATGGAACCAGTGAAAGTCGGGGCGGTGCGATGGCGCAGTGGAAGAGGGGAGAGGGCGCGGGGGCTTTAGTAACCCACCCTGCTGACCTGACGAGGCAGTGTGGCGTGGTCTTCCCCTCCTGCCTACCGCCTTCCTTTCTCGTCTGGCCTACTACCAGAGGCGAGTTTTGCTTCATGATGCACTTCTCGTCCGAACAAGCATAAATGTGTAACTATAACTTTATGATTTTATAAAAATAGAAACTAATTAAATATTTAAACTATAATTATAGCTATTAATAGTAAGTTATTATATATAACGTGGTTGATAAGCGAGCTGGCCGGACAAGCGAGCTGGCTACTCCTTATTGCACCTTAAAAACGACTTTTTTAATTATTTTTTAAAAGTTCAATTTTTAATAAAAACGTCTACAACTTGGTATACGATTTTCGATAAGAATTATATAGTTAAAT